>CP125261.1:1800000-2040218 GCA_030027945.1 Phytophthora plurivora
AGCCCAACTCCGCCACCTCCTCCACCAGCTGCAGGCGATGCACCGCGTCATCGCTCCCGTACATTTTCCATGAAGATTCAGCTCGCTGAAACAATCTCGACGAGATCGCTAACGGACTACGACAAGAACCCGGATGTGAACGTCATGCCTGTTCTACAAGCTCTGGACGTTGCGGCACATCATCTCGGTGCTCAGCGCCTGACTAATGTGGGTCGAAACTTCTTCTCGATGAGGAACCCACATCCTCTCAAGGGCGGAAAGGAGCTGTGTTGGGGCTACCATCAAGCCGTCCGTGTTGCGGACTGTAAGCTGCTGATGAATGTGGATCAGGCAGCAAAGGCATTCTACGCTTGATGGAACTCGTTTTGCCCGCGTTGGGCGCACGATCGGCTAACGACATCCGCGACTTGTCGGACGTCGACAAAGTGAATTTGGCGCGTGCATTGCGCAAGATCGAAGTTGTTCCGACCCACCGCGAGGACCGGAAACGCGCCATTTTCGGTGTTAGTGCCCAGCCTGCCAACCAAACCATGTTGAAGGTGAAGGGCGAAGACATGTCCGTGGCTGACTACTTCAGCAAGCGATACAGTGTGACGTTGAGGTACCCGCAGCTCTCGTTGGTGAATGTGGGAAGTAAACGATCGGGCAAGGAGACGTGGCTACCTATCGAGTTATGCGAGGTGGCACCGGGGCAGCGCTGCGTCAATATTAACGATGTGGATTTCGCAGAGATCACACGACGGACCAGTCAGCCTCCACGTTCTCGCCAGCAAACGATCGTTGAGCAGGTCCGTCAAGCTGGGTTTGAAAATGATCCGTACCAGGCTGCGTTCGGTATGAAGGTGGAGCAAAACTTCATCAAGATCGATGCCCGCGTGATGGATCCGCCCCACGTGCAGTACGCGAACGTGTCCGAGTGCCCGTTCAATGGTCAGTGGAATTTGCGTGGCAAGCGCTTTGTGGAAGGCACTATTTTACGAAACTGGGGAGTTGTGATTGCTGCAACCGTCAGTGAGCGTGATGTCAGCAATTGTGTTCGTGCCTTGGTGGACATGGCTGGAAAGTGCAGGTTGTCAATTGAGGACAGCAAATCCGCATGTAATTCACATGGATCAGTTCCGTGGTGCTCAGGTCGAGGAGCTGATGAAGACGTGCCACGAGGAGATGAAAGAGCGTAAGAAAGACCCACCACAACTCATCGTGGTGCTGAAGGAGGACAAGAGCGAGGATTCCTACAGCGATATCAAACGCACGTCCGACACAGTGTTGGGAATTCCAAGCCAGTGCGTTGTGGCCCAGAACATTCGTGGTGCAAAGCCGCAAATTTGTGCCAACCTGTGCCTGAAAATGAACATGAAGCTGGGCGGGAAGAACTCGATTCTGCGTGAACCATTACCGCTAATGTTGCGCGATCTCTTCTTGGCGTTCATCAAGAGTACGAACCGCAAACCGGAACACGTTATCTATTACCGTGACGGTGTGAGCGAGGGGCGGTTCCATGATATCTTGAGTGCGGAGATGCGTGCGCTTCGCGAGGCGTTTAAAATGATGTCGGATGGCTATAAACAACCAGTAACCTTCATAGTCGTCAACAAGCGCCATCATACACGAGCGTTCCCCGTGAATCAACAGGACGTTGACCGAAAGGGCAACGCGGTTCCTGGGACCGTTATCGACAGTGGCATTGGGGATTCGCACCGCGCCGACTTCTTCCTGTACGGACACAGTGCCATCCAGGGCACAAGTGTTCCGGGCCACTACACTGTGCTGTACAACGAGAACAAGATGTCGACTGAGGATATCCAGCGCTTGACTTACGACCTCTGTTATACGGGTGCGCGTTGCACACGATCGGTGTCTTGTGTTACGCCTGCGTACTACGCGAATTTGGCTGCTGAGCGTGCACGCTGTTACCTAACAGTAAACGAAGGGCCCGACGATGTTCCAATGTGGGCTCGTTCAACTCGAGCTCGTCGAACTATGACTTTCGAGCCAACTCGAGCTCGACCACCTTTGACTTTGCAGATCTTCACGAAAACCTGAAGAACAGTATGTACTTCATCTAGAGCAGCTCAAGACGGGCGAATGTCTACGATTGAAGGAGTGACGTTGAATGTTCTAGTGGTTAGTAACACAATACTATTTTTTGCGTTTATATTCATAAGAAGAACGCGCAATTCCTACCTTTCTTCAAATTTGGGATCTTGAAGAGTCACAAACGGTCAAAAATGGAGGAAGAGCGTGACCCCCAGGAACAAGAAGATCACTGGGTCGAGTGCTCCACCGACAATGGCGAGACGTATTTCTCTAACGTGATAACTGGCGAGACATCGTGGACGAATCCTAGTTCGAATCCCGACTATACAGACCACTCTGGTATCTGGACTGGAGAAAGAGAGGAGACGTTGGCTTTACACGATGATAATGCGAATTGGGAAGTCGTTGGGGCGCTAACAGAAGCTCCTATTACCGAAGACGCTGTGGTGAGCGAATCTGGTAAAGCTGTTCAGTGGCTGGAACTGTACGACGAGGAACAGCAAGCACTGTATTATTTCTCACCTGAATCGGGTCAAGTTCGCTGGGAACCACCGCTCGAACCTACAGCAGTCGTCCAGCATTGTGATAGTGACGCAGTGTTGAAGACGGTGGTGTCTCTGCAGAGTGCTGCTAGGTCGCAGCAAGCTCGAGCGAGAGTTGCGGATATTCGACTGAAGAAAACGAAGGACCAACATCCAGAGATCAACAGAGAGGAACACACTGAGGAAGATGCAGCGATGGATGACATCAACTCACTTACAACAGCTCCGATAACGACTGAAGTCTCAGTCCCCGATAGCGAGGACTCACCATGGGTCGAAGTGTACGATCCCGCCACGCAGCAGCAATATTACTACAGCCCACGCACAAGTGAAACGAGCTGGGCTCCTCCTGAGGCCACCGGTTCGTTAGAAGGGCGAAAGGAATCTGCTGCAATCTCCATCCAGTCTCTGACTCGAGGGAGACTCGCACGCAAGCAGGTACGCGAGATCCGAGCCCAAATACCAGAGTACCAGCTTTCTTCTAGGCTCGAACAGGAAAAAGCCGAGCGTGAAGCCATCCGTCGACGAGAAATGAACCACCAGGAGCTGCTGCAACTAAGTGGAGGCGATCGATTTTGGGGTCTTGACGTTTTCGAGCAGGAGCAGATGCAGAACCGACTTGAAGAAGAAATCACGATGAGAACAAAGCTGATGAAGGGACTTGGAGCTTCCAACCACCAACTTAACATTGTAAATGCTCAGCTTGATTTCCTCGCGTTCGAAGACGAGATAATGGACACGGAGCGTTTACAACGTGAGCAGCAAGAAGAACACGACGCTCGTCTTGCGATGTCTACTGAAGAGGCTCAACAGTGCCAGAATGGAGACTGTTTCTGGGGGATCCAAGCGGAAGAAGCTAATCAACGTGCTGCTAATGTTGCGATGGCCCAAGAGGAGGCAGCTAGCAATCGTTTTGCAGTTGACGTGCTTCAACAGGCGCTCAGTGCCGCGTGGGAGACTGAAGTGCAGCAGAACGTAGCGAAAGAACTAGCAGCACGTGGAGGGTTAGAGCAGCGGATGCAGACTAGATATCTACGCTGGTTCTACCACCAGTGCGTCTCCGTCGACGAGCTCTTGGACTTCCGATGGCCAGCAAGGCAGCAGCAAGAGCGTATGGAAGAATTCCCATCGCCAGGGAAGAAGCGACGACATCAAGTTCCTCCACCACATTTCAATGCTGTTACTTCGGCAACTCCCTATCCACTTGACGATTTAATCGTTCGTGAGCGACTTGATCACGGAGATTTACGCTTTGGCCTTCGCTCCATTTTGACGGTTCACCACCAGAGCGCTCGAGGCACCAATGGCACTCGCTACGAGATTGTAAAGGCCCCTCCAGAGTGCGATTTTGATGAGGCTACTGCTGCTGCAGTTTTAAACAGTCAAATGCCGCCAGAAAACAGTGAAGAAGGAGGATCTTTGGACGACCAAAGTTTGGATGGAAGTCAAGGATCGTCAGTGAATTATCGACGATCTCGAGTGAGAAATTTATGTCTTCTACCTGGTAATATTGCGTTTGTTGTCGGCTCTAACTTGATGATGTTCACGCAGACGCCTGATCCTCATATCCCTGCAAGATTCAACGGAGTTCCGTACAAACCGAACCAGGTAAATGTGCTTTTCCCCATAATGCTAGTTTGTATTGTTGAGAAAACATGTTTTTTACAGATAAGTCCAACTCGCGAGATTTTAAGTGGAGACCATCGCAAGTTAAACCAGTTACCATCCCTCACGAAGGGAAAGACCTGCGTGGATACGTCCAAGATCCGTCACTTGCTGAAGGCAAAGACCAAAGCGCGAGAAAATGTGAGAAGGTCGAGTATCCCTGGGCAACAATTGTCCAACAACAGAACTCACTCTGATTCGGCTCGGGAACGCGATACTGATCAAGATACTGGACAACTTGAAGACGGCCCTCGCGCTCAATTTAAGCGACAGGAGCACCAGGTATTGTCCAAGCTTTTCGCTCTCATGGACTTGGACGCAAGTGGCACGGTGAACCAGAATGAGATGCGGTGGGCTCTCCAACGTGACGCGGAAATCCATGCACTGGCCACGACGTCGTGTCTTCTTCGCTTACTGCTCAAGCAACGAACCCGGTTAGAAGCACTTTTCACGAGCCACGCAATAGAAGAGCTGTCTGTTCCTAGCACCAGTCTGGATGCTGCCAGTGGAAGCAGTAACGAACTGACCTGGGACGAATTTCTGGCGAGATGCGAGGACGCGTATCTCCAGTTGATGTCGGAAGGGCTCATCCAACCGGATGCCGTTGCTTCGTCATCTCCTACCGAGAGCTGTGCTAACGTTAAGGAGCCACAAGTTAATTCCAGGGACAAATATCATGAGAAGTACCCGGAACCTTCAGCTCGAGAGACTGAAGCGCAGACAATTCGGCGCGTCTTCGCTTTGCTGGACATTGACGGCAACGGAATCGTGGATGTCGCTGAAGTACAACGGACGCTGTACAACACAGCTACAACCACTCGAAGAAGTGCTTCCCGTCCGGATTCTGTAGCAAAAGAACTTCGCACTCTCGTGGAGGGGTCGAAGGCACTGCAGCCGATGCTGCACCAAGAGCTCTTCATGACTGCGTTCACAAAGTTCGAACCTATGGACCCACGCGGCATCAGCGAAGAAGAATTTGTGGCCTTCTGCCTTGAAATCGCCCATGTTGCAGCGGCCAATAACATGGTCAGTGTCGGATAGATCAACAAGTTGGGCCGCTATACAAGTGCCTTCGGAGGCTCTAGCACATTAAACAGCGCTGGATCCATACAACTTGCTGTAATTGGGTACCGCTTCTCCAAGCGCTAATGTTGGTTCCTTGCCTCTTTCCTTTTGCGAAGGAAGCTCCAGGAATATTTTCCCAAACGATCTCGTTGAGCCTTTGAGCTTAGTATTTTCTAAATTCCTCATTTCTACTGCCGATACCTTCATTCTATAGTTAATATTTTCTCAATTAGAATATCAAGTCAATAACTATTCTTATATAGCGGGACAGTTGGTAAAAAGAAAGCACCAACAGCCGTTGAGCTTGGGGACGGGACGTATGTGATGGAGTTGTTACGGGGACAGGTCTGGCTCAAGCACCCTCTGAGGCTGCTAGAGCACCTCATTCTTGAATTTTCCTTGCGGCATGACTTATAATATCGGAGGCGGAGGATACGGCGGCGGCTACGACCAACGCGGAAACGACGATCGGCCGGCCAGCAGCGGCAGTGTGAGCTATGGGGATCCACATGATGGAGAACGTGGCTATGATGAGCGAGGAGGTTACGGGCACTCGTCGAGATATGGTGGCGAGTCTTCCTGCTATGATCATATCCGAGGGGGGCTACGGAGACTCTTTTCGTAGATATGACCAAGGTCGCAGTGGATATGACAACCGTGGAGGCTCGGAAGGCTTTCAAGATGATCTCGAAAGAGTACAACCCCCCAGTGACGTTCATTGTGGTGAACAAAATCCACCACCTTCGAGCCTTCGCTGTGAACCCGCGTGATGCGGACAAAACGGGGAATGTCCAGCCTGGCACAGTTACCGATACGGGAGTTGTGGATCCACACCGCTTCGAGTTTTACTTGTACGGCCACAGCGGGATTAAGGGCACAACCGTACCGGGACACTACACTGTTCTCCACGACGAGAACGAGATGACGGCAGAAGATATTCAACGGTTAACCTACTACCTCGGGTATACGGCTGCGCATTCCACGCGCTGCTTGGGTTCTGCTACACCTGTGTACTACGCGCATATGGCTTCTGAACGTGCGCGTTTGTTTCTCAACGACGGCGCTTTTTCTAACTCGAGTTCCTCCAACTTTGGTTTTACCCAAGTTCACGAGAAATTGAAAAACAGCATGTACTTCATCTAAAGGGGCTCAAGACGGGTGGATGGAGTATAGGATGAAATGGCGAAGGAGTGGCGTTGAAATCGATACGGTGATCTGTGGCTCAGTACGCTTAAGTTCTTGAACGTGCATGCTCTACGCTTTTAAGTTATTTAATTCAATTCTGAAATTCTTTGTATTGAGGTTTGCGCCGTGAAGAAGACGTCAACAGGCTGTTGGCCCGCGAGATTCGTGAAGATGGCTACCATAGACAACAAAGCGAAGTGGATGTCCAGTGATCGTTCTGCGAGAGTGCCCACCTCCAAAGAACGAGAAGATCACTGGGTTGAGTGCTCCACCCTCATGTCAAGATGTATTTCTCTTGTGATAACAGGTGAAACATCAACAAATCCTAGCTCTAATGAGTATTTAGGCCACTCTGGAGTCTGGTAGTGAGAAGGAGAGGAGACGTTGGCAATTCACGATGAAGAGATCAATTGGGAAGTCGTTGGGGCGAAGCTGGAAGCTCCCATTCCCAAGGTACGGTGCTGAACTAAGCTGTAGCCTGTAGCAGACCATTTCTCGCCTGAATCCGGTTAAGTCCGCTGGGTACCACATCTCGAACATACAGCAGTCGTCCACCATTGTGATAGTGACGCAGTGTTGAAGACGGTGGTGTCTTTGCTAGTTGCAGCGATCTCGAGGGAGGGTTGCGAACATTCGACAAGACAAAACGAAGGAAAAGAATCCAGAGATTAGTTCAAACTCGCGAGATTTTAAGTGGAGACCATCGCAAGTTAAACCAGTTACCATCCCTCACGAAGGGGAAGTCCTGCGTGGATACGTCCAAGATCCGTCACTTGCTGAAGGCAAAGACCAAAGCGCGAGAAAATGTGAGAAGGTCGAGTATCCCTGGGCAACAATTGTCCAACAACAGAACTCACTCTGATTCGGCTCGGGAACGCGATACTGATCAAGATACTGGACAACTTGAAGACGGCCCTCGCGCTCAATTTAAGCGACAGGAGCACCAGGTATTGTCCAAGCTTTTCGCTCTCATGGACTTGGACGCAAGTGGCACGGTGAACCAGAATGAGATGCGGTGGGCTCTCCAACGTGACGCGGAAATCCATGCACTGGCCACGACGTCGTGTCTTCTTCGCTTACTGCTCAAGCAACGAACCCGGTTAGAAGCACTTTTCACGAGCCACGCAATAGAAGAGCTGTCTGTTCCTAGCACCAGTCTGGATGCTGCCAGTGGAAGCAGTAACGAACTGACCTGGGACGAATTTCTGGCGAGATGCGAGGACGCGTATCTCCAGTTGATGTCGGAAGGGCTCATCCAACCGGATACTACATGTAGTATTCAACTACAAAATGGCGGCGGCTAATGACATGATGGGCAAGTGTCAACTGCATGTAGAACAAGCTCGACCGTCATACAATTGCCTTCGCTTTGAGGAGAGGCACTAGCACATTAAACAGTGCTGAGACTGCGTGGCGTACACGAGGTATACTTTCTGAATCCGTAGAGCTTGCTGTAACAGGATAGAATATACAGCATGGACCACTTCTCCAAGCGATAATGTTGGTTCCTTGTCGTTTTCCATTTACTAAGGACGCACCAGGGATGTTTTTCCAAACGATTTGGTTGAAATTTTGTGATCTCAATTTGTCCAGCGTATTGTTTGGGCGTGTGGTCCAGTCTGATGATAGTCCTACAAACGGGAGAAGAACGTCAGCGATGCCGTAAGCTGTTCCAGTACGGTGGGGTTCCATCAGTGCTGCCTTCCGTTCGTGAGTACAAATCTCAATTACACGCTGAAACTCCTGCGGCGCGGAGTGATTCACGACTGCATTTCGAGATCTCCACCGAATAGCCTTCTTCTTGGAAGTACTTTCACATGAGGTGATAATCGCTCGAGTCGATGCCACGATGTTGCGAATGCTAAACTTCTTCGCGCTGTGTTGTGAGATATCGGATAAAGTTGGGTTAGAAGTCCTGACAGCGTTACGATACTTCTCCTCGCAATCATCCGTGCTACCAGCTTTTCCAGTTATTAAATCGTTGCCATCCTCGAGTGCGGGTCTATCCAAGCGCGAAGAGTAGTAGAAGAAGAGGAATAACTCGTCACCATCCGGTTTGCTTCCGCCAGCTTCCAATTCTCCCTCAAGTGGAATGAGTATAGTTTCACTGAAATGGATCAACTCTATCTCCACTACATCGTCGACAGATTGGTGAAATGCTAGACGGAATCGGCGAGACTACTTTGCACAAACTTTTGGTGAGCTCCAACTCGAAAGTAGCATAAAAGTAAACCCACCACTTGGTTGAGAGCGGTCGTGAGTTCCATCTCCGTACACGTACTATCGCAGCTTTCATAATTGAAAGCCAAACGACGAGCTATCCACCTGAGGTTAACGAGAAACATCAAACGTGAGAAAACCAATTGCATAAGAATAATGATGGGAGAAAACGTACTTCGCCACCACAGCATCAAACTCCGGAGTTGTGAATAGCCCCTTGTCACCAAACAAAAAGTGTTAGGAACCTTCGCATCAAAAAGATCATTCCTGCGCCTGAAAATCGCACCACTAGCAGCTTGTTCGAGGGGGTAGTTACCATCACCACATTTTCAAGAGGCGTGGAATACATGGCAATTTCGGCGGATCTGCTTGCCTGTAGCCCAGTTGCAGCACCTGATCCTTCGTTTTCATACTTTCCCTGAGTGCTGCTACCTGGATGATAATGCATGACACCACTTTTCAGCGTTAGAAGTTCTAAAATCAACAAAGTAATGGCGCACCAGCAAAGTTTTGCAATGCAAAAATCAGAGCTCCGAGGTTGAGGCGTTCACTTTTGGGATGGTGGACGTCGAATCGATCGGTGAAAGACTTGGTGTAGTGCAAGGCCCCTGATGCCATCTCCACCAACACCACGCCCTCCATGAGCCTTCCACGTGGTTAACTAATCCGGGAGCGGTATTACTTTTGAAGAGGCTGCTATCGGAAGCTGAAGCTGCCACTAGCCTTTTAAATGCACGCCCAACCAGGACACCTCGCTCCGAAATAATCGTGCTTGCCTTTGATCCTCAACTTGTTTTACTCAAACTTGCCGCAGACAGTTTCCTCCAAACGAGCGATGTAAATGGCAACCACAGAACGCACCGGTCCGTATTTTTGGTGATGGTAATGAAAGAATGGGAGAATTCGCCTTGGGTTCAAGGGGTTTCACTTCTCCAACGAAGCGCCGCCAGGCGATAGACATTACAAGACACACCGCCGCAGTCGCATTGAAGCAGAAGTCATGGCCGAGTCCGAGTACGCGCAAGTGGAAACCCCAGTGTTCACTGAAGATGTAAACGTCACCGAAGTCAAGCCACACAAGGCATCCAAGAAGAAAGAGTACCGGGCGCTCTGCTGCGGCAACTCGTGGCAAGATCTCCTCATCATCCCGCTGTGTCTGATAGGCGTCTACACTCTTCTCGGCGCTCTGTTCGCGCTGTGCACACGCTCGGTGCTGCAGACAGATGACACGAACACGGCACTTTGGATGTTCTTCGTCTTCTACGCGTTCTTCATCTTCTTGCTGACACTCGTGCTCGGAACTGTAGCGTACAACCGCAAGATGCTGAAAGCCCACGAAGACGACGACCCGGAAGACCTGTAAGATCAACAGATTCGACGCGTTCTATCCGATGGGCGGATGACACTTCGGCGTCCTCGAGCTTTTCTTATCACATTCTGGTAAGATATCACTAATACCCTACACATTCACCCCAGAAAGTTGTGCTCCCCACCCATTGCATTTACGTTTTTAGAGCTAGGATCTGGGAGTGCGTTGCTTGACTGGTCTATTGTTTCGTGGTCGATTATCCGCTGTGTGTCCAGTAACAGCACTTACAGATACAACGTTATCCCCTCGTATGAAAAGCTGCTTCATGTACTCACGCTGGGTGCCTCCAGCACTAGCAAGCACTCGGCGATTGCGTTGGCTGTCTGCTGCAGAGAACACAGCATCACTAGCAACACGATTACCCTCTCGCACCTCCCGCAGCAGTCTCTCATGAGTTTTAAGCGGGAGAAACTCCTGGGTGACGTCCAGCAGCACCAGATTCATGTGCTTGTCGAAGGCCTTTAGGAATCCTGAGCACGTACCACGCACGCTGTTAATCCGACGAATAACGACGAATACACGCATCCGCTCAAGGAAGCAACGACGAAGAACTTGAAAGGGTCCATCCAGGTACGTATCTACGAAGTCCACATAAATTAGTAAAACACGCTCTAACAGACCAACAAGCAGTACGACTTCTCTGTGTCAAACCTGCAAGTTGCTCAAATAGCGACGGCACAGCGGGAGTCGTTGCCCTCTTCATAGCCGCCTTGGCGTCAGGAGACGGAGTCGCCTTCTTAGGCCTCGCCACCAGTGTTTGCCTGTTTGCGTCTGACTCTGGCAGCTGCCAAAATGCACACAGTCTAGTTAGTTTTCTTCCTCCCGATCCTTCTTAGCTTTTTGACGTACTAAATGTCGACATTTTTGGATATTATCCAGCGGATAGGTCGTCACAGGAAGCTTCAACTGCTTGTTAGGCACTTGAAGAGCCTTGAGAGCATCAAAATTTGCTGCACGTAAGTCCAACGGGCTGTCTGTGGACTTCACCAGCTCGTATGGCTTGAAATCCCTGTCGTATGTGACGTTGGAATAGCGTTTTGCCTTCACTTCTCCCTTTTGAACGTATGTATCACCCTCTGAAAAGAGATCCGGGGCCTCACCATACTTCTTGAAAAGTTTTGCACACAATTGGCGCTCACGACCAGCGAATTTGCGCCCGATTTCACCGCTGCGATAACATAACGGCACAAATTATAGGTCAACTTCATATGAATATCACGATGGCTGTACAGGACTTCTGAAGGCGAAAATAACATCATCAGGTACATGTGTATAATGCACGTACATGTTCTGGTCGTTGCCCGGGTTGTGCTTGGCGTAGTAGGCACGCAGACGCGCCTCAATCTCCGCTGCATCCATGAGTGCGCGGACCAGCACTCCTTGAACTTACAGTGTTAGTTGTGCCACACCATCACCACACACAAAAGTGTGTACTGATGGTGTGGCGTAACCGTAGAACAGCGCGTTTCTAATTGATAGCGGAACCCGCGGATATCTGGCAATTATCTGCCAAGCAGCAAGCGATGGCCGAGCGCTCGGAGTCGACACCGCTGTCCAACCTGCAGAAACTCAAGCTGCAGTTGTTTCACCGCCTGCAGCGCCGCCACCGCGACGCATGGAAGCGCTACTGGGGGTCGTTTCAGCTGTACCTGGCAGCCAAGCTCTCGCTGGAGGAGTTCCACACGCTGGCCGAGGAGCTCCTTGGGCCGGATAAACGTACGATTGGCATGTTGTTTACTGCTATTTTGCTGGTGGTTTGTGACTAAATGCTGCAGTTATTCGCTGCTGCAGATCTGCACAATAAGTTCGTGGTGGCGCTGCTGAGCACGGCCTACCAGGAGACAGGAGACGAGCTGCGGCGAAGTCCAGAGCCCCCTTCGGCGCCGGAGAAGCAGGATCACAGCGGAGAAGGAGGAGGAGATGCTGGGCTGAAAGTTATAGCCAATGGAGGCCCCAGCCCGAAGAGTAATAAGGACCCACTGCTGCAGATTATCAAGGAGGAAGGGGCTAGACACGGTGAGTGCTGCTTGAATGGATGCTACGTCGAGTTGCAATTGTTTAACGCAGTCGGTGGAGACTCTGAGCAGCGCTCGCGTGACCTGCATGAAGGAAATGGACGCAAGCGACCACACAGCAGTGTTGCACCTGCTGACAACAGCGCGGAAGAGACCGGTAAGTGCTCACAGTCCTACGCTATTGGTGTTGGAGCTAATTCAAGGGTGGTATCGCATTTATGCCGATGTTTTAGCAGTAAATAAGCTCGTGCATCTTGACCGGGACCATTCGCACCGCGTCCACGACCATCCAGACCACCATTCGGCGCAGCTTTTGATTGGGCTTGGCAAGTTCTCGACCACTACCATTAGTCCATCGTCGCCGTCCAGAGGCTTCGTAGCCTCCGACAACAGGCGAGACTAGACGGCGGGCGTCGTGACTATCAAGTACGACATCAAATCTACTGTTGCTGTGGTCGGTGTATTCGGAAAGTAGTGTGTGCCAGCCAGGGAGCAGCACAAACCCCTCTATTTTATCTCTTTATCGTATTGAGTGCTGATGGCTCTGATGTAAGGCAATAATCATTTTGCGAAGTAAACTTAACAAAGTCGCGCGAAGAAGCTCTGAAATTTAAATAGCAAGCTGCTTCTAGGTGTAGGGCGGATATTTTCAGGGACTGATATCGCAGTGCCGACAGTAAAGACCACATTCGTGCAACATGCGTGTCGGTCATTGGCTAATACATTACGTACCTAACCGAGAAGGTAGCGACCAACATTCACGAAATATTTCAGTTCTGTCAGGTATTAATTGCTGTAACATCTGTTGTAAATGTTTGGTGCATTTTAGAACTTGTTTCTCACAATTAATATATAAGATCTTTATAAATGACCAGGTTATGATGAAATAGATAATCATACCTCCACTCATAAATTTCAGAGAATTGTGACATTTTATTTACAATAATTGCAATTATTGTGCTTAAGTACGACTCAGAAGAACATGCGCAAAGCGACGCCAAAAGGTCCGAGCACTTCGACTGGAGCCGTTCAAGATCTTGTTTGCGTGTCATTCTCGCACTCGCCATGATGCACCAGAGCCAAAGTGAACATTCGACCCAGTCCGTAGCGCTGCCCACTACTGTGCGCTGGATTCCGGACGCCGAAGTGAGCGTGTGCTATGGCTGTCAGTTGCTCTTCGACTGGGTGCGCCGCAAGCACCACTGCCGGTGCGCTCCAAGCGTCATCTTCTCCTTAATTGCCTACTGTATAGCTGTTTGACTTTTGTACACTATCTGCAGGTACTGCGGTCACGTCTTCTGTGAGCTGTGTACGCCTCAGCGCAGCCTCATCCGTGAGGACCAGATCCTCACTAACCCAGAGCGCAAGTACCTGGCTGTGAATGCTCACAACCCACAGCGCGTGTGCGATGACTGCCACGCAAGACTCGAGCCGGAGCAGGAGGAGCTGCGTATGTCAACTGCAACTACAAGTGAAGTTCTGCATGCTGACTGTTATTTCTATGTTTTTTTCCCAGGTCTGACGATGAGTCACGCCGTGCAGCAGACGGATGTGAAGGAGTCCGGGCCGCAAAGGTTCTTCAACAGCCCCTACTCGTTCACACTGAGAGAAGAGATCCGTAAGGCCACGTACAGTGTCAAGAACTTCACCTTCCAGGGTGTAGTCAAGGACCAGTCCATTCCATTGCCGCTGCTCACTCACGCCAAGGGCATCGCTGTACGTTCAGCTGGAGATTTTTGATGCCATCTTGACTGGCTAACCGTATTCGTTTTGTGTGTCAGTTTTTGACTGTGATCAAGATGGGCTTCGTGTTCACGGGGCGGATGGGAACGGGTCTCGTCGTCGCCAGACTTCCTGATGGGAGGTGGTCGGCACCGTCGGCTATTGGCACTGCTGGTGTGGGCTGGGGTCCTCAGATTGGGGGAGAGATCACGGACTTTGTCATCATTCTCAACACCCAGCGAGCGGTTGAGGCTTTCTGCGCATCCGGACAAGTGAATCTTGGTGCAGAGCTAGGCATTTCAGCCGGACCTGTCGGTCGTGTAGCTTCTGGCGCGTTGGAGGCGAGTGCTTCTATGGATGTGGCGCCGTGTTACTCGTACTCTCATTCAAAAGGACTATTCGCCGGTATCTCGCTGGAGGGTTCAGTGATCCTCTCAAGGCCAGATATTAACCGCTCGTTCTACGGTAAGGCAGTGCCGGTCGCCGAACTTCTGGGAGGAGTTGAGCCGCCACCTGTGGCTGCTACGCCGCTGTATGAAGCTATTCGTGCTGCAATGGAAAGGTAAGTTATCTGGATAGGTACCTATTTCGTTTTTGGAGTTTCTGATGGTTAGTGCTGTGGTGTCCCGATGTTCAGTCCGGCTAATGGTGCCAACCGCATTGCACGCAGCTCATCAAATCCAGCTCAGCCATACCAATCCGCCGCGGCAGCAGCAGGTACCGGGCCTGCGACGATTCCTCCAGCAGAAGTTCCTGTTCCTGTTGCAGCGTCAGCTCCCACGGGCAGCTCGCTGTTCACTAATGCCCCGGTCAAGCTATAAGCATGAAAAACTTGTGTACAGGGTCATTCGCAACAGTCTTCAACTGGTAGCCGGAATTGCTTTATCTGGTCGCACCATGGCAAGTCTTGAATGCAGCCTAAAGTTACTCCAGCTAGCGAAGCAACTGCTCTTGTTGAAAGAGATGAAGTTCTTGTGTTGCATTGGGTCCTATTACCCTTTATCAGCTAGTTCATCGCAGTCTCCAGCGCTGAGAAGAACTGCTCCTGCATTTGCCGTGCCTCCCGAGCCTTCTGTAAATACCAACAACAACAAGATACCCACACGTTAGTTAAATTACTGAGCATACTCACCACATCATCACCAACCTCTGCTTGTTCTTGCTGCGCAGGTGTGAGTGCCGCAGTGTTAGCTGCAGCGCTCGCGTTGGTCTGGTCGCCTCCATTTCCTGCAGCTGCCGACCCGTCTGCATTCTCCATCTTGACATCCTCGTCCGTTCCTGTAGAGGAAGCTCCATCAGCAGTTACCGCGTCGTCATTGAACTCGTGCAGCTCTCCATGCACACGCTCCACCGCTTGTCTCGACTCGTCAATGGTGCGCCGAATGTCCCTAGCAGCTTCCCGTCGCTCCTGCACCTGCGTCTTGAGCATCTGAATGACCGTTTCCCGGGCCTGATGCGGACGGAAGGCGTTGATCAGGTTGTGCATGTTGAGGAACAGCAGTTCTACGTCGTCCAGCTTCTCGTTGAACATGGCCGGCATCTTGATGAGGACGTCTACGAGTTCCACGAAGTTGGCGAGCAGCGACCGGTTAATCCTGCATACAACACGCATTAGGCGCAATTCACCTTCATGTTACAATAGATTGTATAAAATACTTCTTCATCTGGGCCTTGTAGTCCACCGGAACGCCGCTGTCCTCGCCCTGGGCGTAGAGCTTCTTTTCTGGCTGGGAAAGCAGGTCTGGCACCACGTCCTGCGTGCTGTAGGGAGAACCGAACATGTGATACGTGGGCTCCATGGGCTCGGGAGGCGCCGGGCCACTCTCCACGCCATCCGCATACAAAGCGAAGAACTTGGGCGGCGCCGGGAACTCCGACACGATCTCCGGTGCCTCCTCCTGCTGTTCCTGCTCCGCACTCATGCTTGGTAATGGAAATGTACAATCAGTATAATATCGTACTTAAACAAATGTTTGATTTTATGTATCCATCGCGCATCCGATTCTCTGAGCGTCAATGCTGTCTGTGCTGCGCTCTCGTTCGCGGCCTGTGGTCTCTCGCTCCACCCTGTACTTGCAGCGCGGCGTTGCATCCTCCTCTTCGTCTTCTTCGTCGAAGGCGTCGGGTTTCCGCCACCTGTGGAGCTCGTACACTTCGTTACTGGAGACTCGCCCTCTTGCCACCAAGATCGTGACTGGAGGTGTCATTGCGGGGCTGGGCGACGTGGGGTGTCAGCTTGTATTGGAAGCGGAGGAAGGCAACACCAAGTTAGACGTCAAACGTACCGCCATCTTCACGTTCCTCGGTGGCTTCTTGATCTCGCCTATGCTCCATGTCTGGTACGGATTCCTAGGCTCACGACTGCCTGGAGTTTCAACTGCCGCCGTCGTCAAGCGACTGACACTGGACCAATTGGGCTTTGCACCCATGTTTCTGCCTGTTTTCTTGTCGTCGGTGCTAACGCTCGAGGGCAATGGAGAGCAGATCTCGGATAAACTACGTGCTGAGTGGTGGCCTGTCACGAAAGCCAATTGGAGCGTCTGGGTGCCAGCCCAGATACTCAACTTCCGCTTCGTACCGGGGTCTATGCAGGTGCTCTTCTCCAATGTGGTGGGGCTGGTGTGGAACGCTTATCTCTCCTATGTCAGCCATTCGGACGTGTCAAAGGCTCTAGGAGTGGAGGAGGTTGAGAAGTCCGAGCACTAGAGAGGTCACTGATGGTTTCAAAGGTAACGAGTATTAATTAGACTTTCGGAGGTCGAAAGCTACTCGTTCTAGTCTGTGGAGAGTTCTATGAGTGATGCTGTGTCGGCTGAGCTAGTGATGAGGGCTTCCGAATGTGTTTTGAAGAGGTGTTGCCAGGTGCTTGCGCGCTGACTGGACAGTTTTGGCCACGAACGACGTCAAACCACTCGGAGGAGCAATTCTATCTCGAAAGCTACTACGTCTGCGCCCATGTTCTGGATCATTCTCCCCGGTATTAGAAGAGGAGAAGTACGAGGCCGCCGGAGACAGCCAGATTGTTGCATTCGCGCACTCCTGCGGCTCGATCACTGCGTTTGGCAGCTCCATCAAGTTGTTGAACAGGTCTGACCCTCGCCTGCTTGTCTCCTCCTTGGTCGACCTGACGGGGCGGATGGTTGTACGCTTTTTCTGGCCTTTTCGCTTCGCCGATCTGTCACTGGTACTGTTGTTGCCGAGTGGGACGACCTCGTAGTCGCCATTGCGTTCGGAGGTTGCCAACCGCAGCTGGAGCTTCTCAACTTGCTCGTCCAAAATGGATTTATCGACCGAAAGGGTCTTGAGCTCGAATTCCATCTGCACCAGATCGGCTCGCAAACTGGCGATCACCTCGTCTTGTGCCTGGAGTTGTCGAGCCTCAAACCCTGCAGCGCCGGTAACAGTGGCGTCTAACGCAGCTTTCAGAGTGTCGCGGTCGTTTTGCAGGTGTAGAACTTGTGCGTGAGCTGACGAAAGCTCCTCTTCGAGTCTGCGGCAGTGCATTTGAGCTTTGTCGAGTGCCTTGCGAGCCTCCACGCGGTCTTGACTAGCGCAGGTAACGGCAGTTTGAAGTAATTCTACCTGCTGTTGTTGTTGTGCAAGAGCTCGCAGCAATTCGTCTTGGGCTTCACGCATCTCATTAGCTTGCTGATCGTCTTCAGTTCGCTGAGTCGACAGGCGAGCACTTTGCTTGAACAAGGCGTCCCTCTCTACACGAAGACCGCTCAGCTCGCGTTCAAGAGCGGTATTCCTCTTCTGAAGCGCAAGGCGTTCTTCCTCCGCTTCCTGGCGCTCCTGTTCGTGTACTCGTTCTTGATTCTCCATGTGAGATGCAAGGACGTCGATGTCCGCTTGCAGTTGACGGCATCGCTGATTGAGAGCGTCGTGGGTCTCGTCTTCGTTGTCGGCGTGTGTTTCATGTTCACTACCCTCGTGCTCATGGTCGCTGTCATCTGGGTTATAGGAGGAGCTCTCAACCTCAGGTGAGGAAGCTCTAGCTGCTTCAGCACTGCGTTCCACGTGCTTCCGTGTTGTAAACGGCGTGCCCGGATCGATGGAATGCCCATTTTTCTGGTTAGAGGAAAGTGATGTCCAGTTTCTAGCTGATGGAGAGTCCATGGCTGCTGTTGATCGTCGTTGCTACTACGTTGTGGCTCAAAACCAAGCTCAACAGTAGTGCAAGGCCGACTTCAACCAGGAATACACTAAGATTGTTAGGCAAAAAATAGAACGCAAAAATAGAATATGTAGCCATATTGGTGGTCGTAACGAACGTTTGGTTAGTTTTTTTTGCACAACTGGCAGATTTCGATGCAGTCTAATCACTTCACGAGCCATGACTTGGACGTAAGCCTCTGCATTGCATTCATTCTTTCCATGCTTGGTTGCTAACCTTGTTCTTCCTCTGTAGCTGCTCGAATCGTACGTCCACGACTGCATCCAGCAGCTCCCGAAGCTCCCAACGGCTGCAGACGCTGCTGGAACGAATGCCAGCACTCAAATCCCTACGCGCTGCTCGTCGTACCACACTGTGTGCACCAACATGCTGAAGGAAGTCGTATCGTTGCTGTCCCTATTCTCGCCGCGACTGTGTCGTCTTATCGGGCAGGTGTGGGAGCTCGCCTCCCTCAACGTGTTTGTACTGCTTCAAGTGGCGAACACAGCGCTACAAGAGGCTCAGCAGTTGCGAGACCAGCTCACGTTCACCGAACGTTTCAACACGGAAAGCTCGCACCGCCAGACGCTCCTTGTTCAGCGATACGAAGACGAGCTCACGCGCCAGCGAGTGAGCGATCAGGCACTGCGAGCCGAACTGCAGAAGGTGCGACAGCGAGCGAACCGCCTGGCAGTGGAGAATGGACAACTGCATCTCGTTGTAAGCCGAGTCCTGGACACTCAAGCCGCCATGGATGCGACTCGCTATGACAGCTCCAATCCAGCGGAACAACTCATCATGCAGGACTCGAACTTCTGTGAGGACATCGCCGCTGTTGGAGACGTGGAAGAGCGCGAGCTCTACGGCGTAGGAGATGGAGACGAAGACGTCTTGGCCCACATAGAAACTGTCCATCCAATCGAGAGCTACGCGACAGACTTCGAGCAGCTCTTCCAGACCTTGTTCAAAGGGGAGGAGCGCAACACACGCTTGTTGAACCAGATGGACCGCTTCATCAACTCCACTGCCGTGGCCTTGCTTTGGAGATACGGCTCCACGGAGGAAGAGCACCAGATGATGCACCGAATGCTCAGTACAAGCACCGCAAGCACGCAAACCGATGGAGCTTTACTTGAGAAGCCTTCACGCATCAATCCTCGCGGTGGGGAGCAGTGGGAATCCGAGAGCGAGGAGAACACGTCCGACGATGAAGGAAGACACTCCCAAGTACGAACGAGTCAGGAAGAGACTGAAGATGAGGAGAATCCATCACACACGAAGCACGAGGTGCTGGCAGTCGTCAAGCAGCAGATACTTCCAGCCACACTACGGACCCAGTTAGACTCACGCCCTCGAGTCCAGCGCGTCCTGGAGAAGTCGCAGCTCAACCGAATCCTCCTGAGACTTTATCTGGAGAAACTGGAGTGTGACGCACGAACTCTACGTCGACGGCGGATAGTGAGCGCTCGAGTTCGTTCTGGGGCTGATCCCACCGCTGCAGACGAAGGTGCCGTGTCCCTTGCAGTCGTCCGGACCCCACTGCATCGCTTCATGAAAGAGTTCTTCCTCGCTCGCTACGAAGTCCCAGAGCTCGCGGATTTCCACATGATGGAGGTCGTCAAGAGCTGCTTCTACTACCACGAGCAGCTGAAGATCGCTCTCCACCGAGGAGCTGTGTTTGCCACTGCTGCTTTGGTCGGGTGTCTTCCAGGGATGCCGGAGAACTTCCTGCAGCACATGCAGCACCATCAGCTGAATGACCATGAGCTTCTCCAACAGCAGCAGCAGTATGTTGCATCCGACGTCCGTGTAGCGCTTTTCAGTCGCCTCTGCGAGCTCGTACCATTCGATTCCCGTGCAGATACAGTCGATTCCGCTGCAGTGGGTGGGAATCTCTCCGCTTGTCTGTTGAATGCGGTTGTGGATGTGCTTGGCGACGTCCTAGAGATGGATCCAGCGGTGGTATCGCTCGCTGCGGTGGGAGAAGTGCCTAGTGAAGCGAACTGGGGATTCCCGCGTGGACTGGCGCTTGAGCTGCTAACTCGCCACTTGCCGTTTATTGACCAGGAACTTGTAGAGGACACGAAAGCTCAGGTCGCTCAACTTGCTCCTGTGGTGCGCTCCACATCGATTGAAGACGCCATTTCAGCCGATTGCATCGCCGTGGACGTCTTCCTCGCGTTGTTTGCAACCACGTGGATCCAATACGACCAACGACTCGAAAACAAACTGCGTGAAAGCTTCCGCCGTCAATTGCTGTTGTCGTCTCCTTTCGCCAGAAAGCAGCTAGCAGACGCTAAAACGGCAGCAGACAGTGCTGGAGAAGACGGCGAGGGTGCGGCTGAAAGTTTTAGCCGGAAAGGTACTCGATGCACCATTGCAATGGTCCCGATGGTGGCAGTAGGAGCAACAGCCATCGCGCTGCACTCCTCGCCCCTCGAACTGCTCACTCAGGTTTGGGAAACACTTAAAGACGACACACTGTCATCCCTGGACGCGGAAGAGCTGGAGAGCACGTTCCGAGGTTTACTTGAAGCCAAACTGCTCGATTCCAAGCATCACCGCCGCCAATCGATTCGAAAGCCATTCAAGGACACTGAGACGGGTTCTGCGCTATCTCTCGGCGGCATCACCGAGAAAGAGTTCGTGTTTCACGCCCTGCAGGTTCTTCGACGGCGACGGAACAACTACGGACTGCGTACGAACAGCAGACGCCCACCTCGCTTTGCTGAGTACGGCAGCCAATTTCATGAATCAGCTGGCCCTGCAGACTCGGACGAGATCTTCATTCCGCTCGACTCCCTCAAACCAGGTCTCAACAGTGAAAGCCTCCCGTACGTCAACAAGTAGAGCACTGACTGTAGAACAAAAAGCAACAATACAACACACTTCAAAACTTGAGAGTATTCACTTATCTTACCGTCCCCTTCGCTGAACGGGTTACACACAGTCGAATGCAAATGGAGGTCGGGGGTTCTCTTCTGCTTTGCTCTCCTTCTGCTTCTTCACCCACCGTCTCCTTCAAAACCTACAACATTTACGTGTAGAACATGCGGTTGAGCACGTTCGAGTGCACCTCGGCGAACTCGAAGTTCGACACATTCGAGTTGTACGAGCCCACAGTGGACGCGCCGTCGGAGCCTTCGTTCAGGTAGAACCGAGCACGAGCAGCAGCTAAGTGGGCGTAGTACACCGGCGTCACGAACGACACCGACCGCGTGCAGCGAGAGAACGTGTATCCCAAGTGGTACGTGAGTCGGTGGATGTCCTCCGCGGCCATTTTGTTCTCATCATGGAGAACAGTGTAGTGTCCTGGTACTGTCGTGCCCTGAATGCCGCTGTGTCCATACAGGAAAAAATCAAACCGGTGCGGGTCCACCACGCCTGTGTCGATAACTGTGCCGGGCATGACATTCCCCTTTCGGTCTGCGTCACGCGAGTTCGCTGCGAAGGCTCGAAGGTGGTGGCGCTTGTTCACCACAATGAAAGTCACCGGGGGATTGTACTCTTCCGAGATCATCTTGAAGGCCTTGCGCAACGCACGCATCTCCGTCTGCAGGATGTCATATATTTGCCCTTCACTCACGCCGTCTCGGTAGTAGATAACGCGTTCGGGCTTGCGCTTCGTGTTGGCATAGTAGGCCAGGAACAGCTCACGCAGCATGTTCGGCAGCTGCTGAATGTCGCTCGCTGCCTTCTGAGCTGCCACACGACACGCGTACTGGGCTGAATAGCGGTCCATCGAGGCGACAACCGCAGCGATTGACGGGCGACCTCCCATTCCAGAGCGCGGGTGTTCCACGTCAGCCCCGATAATGATCGTCGGCTCAGTGCTGATGAGCGGAAGCGGGTCACGCAGGACTGCGTTCTTGCCGTTCAGCTTCATGTTGATCTTGAGACAGACGTTCGCGCAGAACTGCGGGTTGGCGCGAGGGAGATTCTGCGAGGCGATGCACTGGCTTGGCAGACCGAGGACCGTGTCGGACATGCGCTTCACGTCTCCATACACAGGCGAGTTCTTCGCCGGCAATATAACCAGAATGAACTGTGGAGGGCCGTTGCGTCGCTCCATTTCCTGGTAGCACGTCCGCATGAGTTCTTCCACTTGAGCTCCGCGGAACTGGTCCTGGTGGATAAACACTGGTTTCTTTTCCTCGAACGAAAGTCCACGCTGGTCGCCCAAGTCGGACAACTTACTGACGAAGCCGAACGCGTCGCGCTCGCTCACGTTTGCAGCAACGACCACTCCCCAGTTGCGCACTGGGACCCCTTCCACGAACTTCTTGCCATTGAGACTCCACTGGCCTCCAAACGGACGCTCCGAAACATTCTGGTATTGGACGTGAGGTGCTTCCATCACGCTAGCGTCCGTGGATTCGAGACGCTGGTCCACCTTCACACCAAAAGCAGCGAGGAACGGGTCGTTCTCGAACCCAGCCTGGCGAATCTGCTCCATAATGTTCTCTTGGCGGTTGCGTGGCGGCTGACTGGTCTGGCGGATGATCTCCGCCGTATCCAGATCGTTGATATTGGCGCAGCGCTGACCTGGAGCCACTTCGCAAACCTCAATAGGCAGCCAATTCTCCTTGCCTGGGCGTTTACTGCCGACATTCATCAACGGCAAGTTCGGGTAGCGTAGCTGCATGTTGTACTTGCCACTGAAGTACGCAGCCACGGACATGGTCTCGCCTTTGATGCTGACCATAGTCAGGTTGGCAGGCTGGGCACTGACGCCGAAGATCGCACGCTTGCGGTCTTTACGGTGCGTTGGAACCACCTCAATCTTACGTAGTGCACGAGCTAGCGACTTCATATCCCGTTCCGAGAGATCTCGAATGTCTTCTGGTCCACGGACACGCACGGCGGCCACTACAAGCTGCATGAGTGGCCCCGGGGAGTAGAAGACGGTGGCTGCCTGGTCAACGTTCATTAGAAGCTTATGGTCGGCGAGCCGAATTGCCTGGTGGTATCCCCAACACAGCTCCTTGCCACCTTTGAGTGTGTGCGTCTTCTTCATCGTGAAGAAGTTCCGTCCCACAGCAATCAACCGCTGGGCGCCCAGGTGGCGTGCCACTACGTCCAGAGCCTGGAGAACCGGCATGACATTCACGTCCGGGTTCGAGTAGTAGTCCTTTAGACTCGAGGTGGAGATCGTCTCCACTAGCTTCATCTTCACAAGGAACGTACGTGGCCCTCGGAATCGACGCTGGCTGCCGTCACTGCTTGCTGGTTGCGGAGGCGGCACTGGGTTAGTGCTGGGCCCGTCCGGGTTGATATCGGGGAAGTCCTTAGCGTTCCAAGGCAACATCGCTGGTGCATAGAGCGCAGCCATACCGTCGTGAACAACACGCAGCCCGCCAAACTCGGATTCGTACTGACGAAGTGCCGCGTTGATCACGCTACGGACCAGGGAACGGGGAAGCGGGCGCTCCGGACGAGCCTCTTGCTTGGGCGGCGCATCAGCTGTCGGCTCAGCCATTTCTACGTCCTTAACGTCCTTGCCTTCTTGCTTTGGCTCTTCGCCCATGCTCTCATCCTTCTGGTCGGGGCCGGAAGGACTATACTTCGAGTCTGCCTGGAGATCCGGCGAACGCTCCACCGTAACATGATACTTGAAGATTTCTCCGATGCTCGAGTCCAGTGAAATGCCAAAGTAGTTGACGTTCAGCTGCACGGTTTTACCCGTTCGAGCGACTCCAGGGCGACGACAAATCTGCACTTGTTGCTGCAGATCGGGATCTTCAGCATGAACCTCACGGACACCAGCTCGGCCACTCCATTCCTCTTCGATACGAGGATCCGCGATCGGGTTGCCGATCTGCTCGTAGCCAGTGCCGGAAATGGCCCCAGCCCCTGGTTCTTCTTCGGCACGAGAACCGCCTCCTCCAAAACGACCTCCGCCACCACGTCCGCCACCACGTCCGCCTCGGTCTCCTCCTCCACGACGATCATCTCCTTGTTGGCTGTAACCACGGTAATCTCGGCCTCGATTCCCATTTCCTCCTCCGTAACCCCGGTTATCTTGTCCCCGGTCGTCACGGCCTCGATTCCCGTCTCCTCCATAGCCCCGATTGTCTTGTCCATGGTTTCCTCCGCCATACCCGCGGTCACCTTGTCCTCCTGCACCGCGATCATCTCGACGTTCACCGTGGCCCCCTCCACCGTAGCCTCGGTCATCGCGACCGCGATCTTGCCCGCCGTATCCGCCACGCGAGCGATCATCGTATGAACTTCTGGAATGTCCTCGCGAACGGTCATCATAGGCTCCTCCACTGCCGTAGCTGGACGACTCGTAGCTTCCTCGATCACTGTGGCCGCTGCGGCTTTGGTCGTGTCCGCCGGATGAGCTACTATAGTTTCCTCTGTTGTCATAGCCACCAGAAGAGCCCCCGTAGCCCCCGCGATTATCATATCCAGCATGACCTTGATCAGAAGAGCCCCCGTAACCTCCGCGGTTGTCATATCCGCCACGACCTTTATCAGATGAGCCCCCGTAACCTCCGCGGTTGTCATACCCACTGCGGCCTTGGTCATATCCACGAGAAGAGTCTCCGTAGCCCCCTCGGTTGTCATACCCGGAAGACCCACCACCATATCCCGACGAGTGCGAGGAACCCCCATAACCTCCTCGGTCATCGTAGCCCCGTTCGCCATAGCCCCCGCTGCTGTGGGAGCCCGATCGACCACCGTAGTCCCCGCGGGAGTCTCCGTAGCCCTGCGACCCCCCTCCACGCTGATCGTACTGGTCGTAGCCTTGGCCTTGGCCTCGTTGCTCGTAGCCTTGGCTGCGTTGGTCGCCATATCCTCCGCGTTGGTCCCCATAGCCCGCACCGCCGCCGCCACTGCCCGGACGATCGTCGTAGCTGCGGCGTTGGTCGTAGCCGCCTCCGTAGCCTCCGTCGCCGCTATTGTAACTCATGCTGCTCCCGTTTGCTAACCTTGAACTGCCTTGAAGATCGCAGATCCACCGATGGTTACGCTGGGACTGTACGGTCTTTACTACCGTCTCGACCGCCAGGTTGTGCTGATCCAGCATTCAATGAGCCAAGAAAGAAAAAAAATTCTTGTTCCCGTTCTTCTTTCTTCTTCTTGCTACCGAAGCTACACGCAGCACCACAGAAAGGAAAATCAAGAATGAGGAGATCTCGATGTAGATCAAGTGATGCGCGTGCTGTTCAATGGCTGCTGGGCCGTACCTGTTCCCACGCAAAAGACTGCCCGTCCCAGCCGTTGAGCGCCAAGTAGTCTAACACAGCGCCCAACATTCAGATGCTCGACCATCCATAATACTCGCTGGCAGAGCTCACAGTCTTGTCCCGGACGATAGTACCTACTGTAGCAAAGGGAATTAGAACCGCTTCAACATCAACTCAAAAGCTTCAACCTTGTGGAGCTGTGCCAAACTTAATCGCTCTGCAACATTGTAGCGCTCACAACCAGGGAGAAAGGGGCTCTCGTTTAAAAACTGGACGACATCTAAGTATAAATCCTTACATGAACCCGGTTTCCATCTCCATGCTTCTTGATTCAAGAGTCTTGAAGTGTTGAATGGTATGCCTCTAAGATAACATGGATCGGATCTCTCATAATTAATATTTCGACTAGTCAGATTTACAAGCCCAGAAGGAGAGGAGACGGAGACAAAGCTCCCTAAAGAGACGCGAGTTTGTAACGTCGAAGAGGAAGACTCTTGAGGAGTTACGTCTCTGTTCAAAAAAAGGGGGAGTCGCGCAAATATAGACGGAGATTGAGGGAGATTCTCCTTTTTATCAGCTACTGATTGGCTAAATGCGTTCCAATTGCTTTACTGGCCACAAAAAGCCCGACATGGGCCCCCGCAACAAAGATTTAACGCGCGTCCCTCAGCGATTTATTTTCAAGGGTCGTTGAAATCTTACATGGCATCTGAGAGTGGGGAAGAACTCGTGGTGTATTCAAGCACTGAGGCCACCTCTAGGAAGGTTGCTATGGCAATCGCCCATGTCTCGACACAAGCCCAAGGCATAGTCGAGAATCAAGTCCAGCTCCACGCAAACCAGCAGCTTCAGGCCCAACAGCAACAACAGTATACCGAGACGCAGGTTCAACAAGCCCGCATTGAAGCAAAGATGCGGACGGATGAACTGGCGGCAATTATCCAAGCGAACAGAATCGATCCCGTTGCATTAGAGCAGCACGTGAACACCCAACTGCAGTCCGCCCTAGTGGCCGCAAACACAGAAGCTTGCGCAGTTGCGGAAGCGCACATGAGCAAAACCACACAGGGCACAGATCTCAAGATTGCCGCAATTGTAACGGGGTTACACGTCAAGTGGCAGTAACCACTTGTAACTCTAACAGTTAAGATAACTGTTAGAGGTTGGAAAGGAACCTCCAGCATTGGTGTGTGGGCACACCAATAGCTACATGGGCGGGCCACCTCGATGGTTGGCTCGCATGCATTTACGCATGTTATTGGTAGAAACTTGTGGATTTATACCAATCAGTGCGCAGTGCGTGACACAAGGGTAGGGGTTCTGCCAACCACACGTTGGCAGGCTCTTTAGTAATAGATAAACAGATTTAGAAGGTTCGATAATTGGCTTTTGCCATATTCAATAACAGTTCTCATTTTACGGTATTTTCTGCAGTTTAATTGCTTATATTTGATTTATTTATACTTACTTCAGTAAGTATAATTAAATTAAGTCTAAACTAATTGCACGCTTCCTCATACACGTAAGCGCACGTGTACGCCACCTAGTGGGTCTAAGTAGACTCATTACAGCAATGCTCGAGCAGTTCGAGAAACAACTTCGGGGTAATGTGGAGACCCACGTCCGTCAGGTGCTGACCGCGCACATGGAGCAAGTTGGGGTAGAAATCCGTCTTGCAATTGCGACACAAGGGCAAGAGCTAAGGAAGGTGTTGCAAGAGGACATGGCGGCTTTTCAGACTCACATCTCTGCTCAACTTGACCTAGCCAAGGTTACGGCAGAAAAAAAAGCAAAGGCAATGGCTCGCAGACACCGCGCTGAGGAAAGCTTAGCTCATGACTCTATCCGAGCATCCCTCATGATTGCGATAGCGGCATGCAAAGTGGACGCCGTGGCAGCTACAGCCACACGAGCGGAGGAGCTAATCCAGACGTTCAAACGCTGCCTCGCCACCTCCCCAAGCCTGTGATGTTGTGGAACCTCTCGGATACCAGTTACATCTAGCAATATTGGTGCCCTCGCCCGCAAGTAAGTTGCAGCAACTGGAGTTGTCAGACGACGAAGAGCATTGGAGATCAACGGAGGAAGAAAAACCCATGCTGGCTGATAACAACTTCGATGCTCGAAGATACCCGGCCAAACCAAATCCAGCCGCGGACGAGTTACTCGAGATGTTGCGCGCTGCCCATGCCTCGAAGGCACGCCGCTCATCGGCTCAAGATCGGTTGGAAAAGATTCGGTCTTCAGAGCAAAGCAAGGTTAGTGCTCGTGCTCAAGCCCCGAGCCAATACCTTGCACGAAAGTCGAAGAAACCGCAGCACGCGGCGCCGATACTAAAGACACGCAAGCAGCAGAAGGACCCGGGGTAGCCGTACACGAACTAAGTCCAGGATGCAGTAAAGCGCCAAAGCGACAGAAGGAAAGCTAGGAAGAAGGCACAAGCGGAAGAAGCCCTGAAGCTGGCCGAATTCCTACTGAAGACGGGGATATGAGGTTAGTAGCCACGTCGAAACATTTTCTTTTCAAATGTTCTCAATACATTTTTTATAAAGGTTTGCTACAATGGATATATAATGAAATGCCTATGCCTCGACACCGTCTTCCTCGTCATCGATGTCGCTTTCGAGTGAGAAATATCGGCTCATCAGGGCACAACCTTCTTCATCATCATCTTCCAAGCCCACCCTGACGTTTGAGGGAATGTAAGTATCGATACCCCGCTCACGAAGTTTGGGGCATTGCGTCCCATCGACAAATTGCCTAATGCAATTTAGAAATGCCGACATGGCAACATTGTGAGCGGCAATGGAGCCACACTGGGGAGTGACAAGACGCCCTGCAGTACCGAAGTCTCGCTCGATTTGCGCCGACGACGAGGGTACCGAGAACAAAATGCGAGCAGCGAGTGGCAAGAATTTGTATGTGCCACTATCTTCTTGTCGTTTCCAGAATTCCAGCACTGTTTCGTCCCGAGAACCGACTGCTTGGAAACAAGTGGGAGTGGTTTCCCACCGTTCGAGCTCTTCATCAATCCGAGTAGTGTTGATATCGTCCGCAGTGTCGGGTTCTCCGATATTGTCATCGATGATGTCACCAAAGTGCTTCATCAAATCTTCCGAGAACAGAGTTGGCATTGCTGGTGGAAGTTGGACCAGATCTGCAACAGGAACTATCCGCTGTGCTGGGTTAGCAGCCACCGCCAGTAGTACCGACCTCACTTTAGCGTAGATTTTTTTCTTGATCATAGAAAAATGACGTTCTCCAGCCATTGACGTTGCGCCGGTTCCGAACTGAGCTTGATCGCTGTTGCAAATGGCGACAATCTTCTTGAGAAACCCATCGAAGCTTTTAAAGTTGGGGTGGAGAAATAGTTGTGCTTCTAGCACAAACTAACACTTGCTCATCACCTTCCGGTCGCTGTATCGCGCGAAAAATCGCTTGTGGAAGGCTTCGTGAAGTAGCGTACGGGTATTCGATGCTAAAAGGGTTAAATCATCTGGTCGAAATGCCCGCTTGTTCATTTGAGTTGAACGGAAGTCACGCAGCTCCTTTGTGCAGTCCAGTACAGTGACACGTAGCTTGTAGAGCGTGAGTAGAACGTCAACCTGGTTCGCAGATTAGCTTTGGCTTTTGATGTTCACCATGGTAATGGGCAGCAGGAGGGACAAAATTTGAATGAGGTTTTGCTGATCCCGCAGTAAAGGGAACCCGGCAGGAAGGTTAGTGCGGGTTCGCTGCGCTCTTTCAATTTGCTCTTCATACCATACCACGAGCGGGTCCCACAAGTCGAGAATGCGCTTTATAACCCTCGTAAGTCCAAGGAAACGATGCGTACGATAATCCAGTAGTTGCTGTGGCGATTTATCGGTTTTTCCGAGTACACAAAGCTCTTGAAAAAGAGAACCCATGTCGACGTGCTTGGCGGTGTACACTGTCTTCACAATACGGCGAACCAAGTCTGTCATTGCAGGATTCTTAGATTTTCCCGACATCAGCAACCATGCCACATGCAATCTTGGTGGCCGCGTTCGTCATGTGAGGCACGCACCACCGCCAACTCAGCTTAAGGCCGTCACGCATCATCCATTTGACGTCTGGGCCAGCGTCTGAAGTACCACCGAAAAATTCTTGGCGCGTCAAGCCAAAGTCACGAAGAATATCGGCTATCTAGCGCTGAAAGGGGCCTCGAATTCCTCCGTCGCGCTCACTATAATGGGGATTGAAATGGCGAGTCCCAAGTAAAACAGACCGGAAGTGATAATTCTCGTCGACCATATATGGGTCCTCTCGAAACATTTGGGAACTGCGGAGCCGATCTAATTCTTCGTCCCTCGAGCGCCGTTTTTCCTGTACGTTTTTCGTTCTCTCCGAAGTCACATCATGAGCCTTCTTCAGATGCTTTGTAGCGGCAGACGTCTTGCCCGACGACAGCGGAAACGAAACATCTTTTTCGCGGCAGACATCACAGCGAGACACATCCAAATTGCAGGAGTTGAGGGGTCTGGCTCCCGTGAAGAGTCCTCTGGCGCTTTGACAAGGCGTACACCGTACGAGAAGATCACCGATTTATCGGATCTTCGTGGAGGCACGACAATAAACCCCTCCGGTGGTTCGAACGCGTTTATTGCGTCTAGGATACTTCCAGGCACCATCGCGTTTGCTCGAGCGATGTCTTCTACAAAGGAAATGCGAAAATGAGGCTTTCGCCAAATGCCGACGAGCTCAACTTCGTAGATAAGAAGGTATGTCGCCTCTAAGCGACGCTGACAAGCGCAACTACACAATTGATGCCAGCAAGACAAAATTTTACGACTTGTCAACCTTTATTTTAGCGTCGCTTCAACCTGAAGGTCGCGATAAACGAATGCCGGAGTTTAGATCCAATCAGAGAGGGAGTTTTGTCGAAGCCGCCGAACGCCCAGGGCCTCAAAAGGAGCAAAGTCTCTGGGGATTTCGGTTACAACTCGCAAAACAGAAGATACCGGGATGGAGAAAGTAAACCTGCAGTTTCAATCTCTGAGTTTAGGGTCGAGGCGGTGTATCGTCCGTTTCAACTCTCGCCTAACTAATCTCTTCGGAGGCTTGCAGTTTAAGGCCGCACTATCCTGACCAAGTATAGTGCCTACTTACATGATAAGTGCAAAATAGGCTGCTTTTTCTAGAAATAGAAATCAACGTGGGGTCACGTAACGAACCATTACCAAGATCGCTCCCAAGAATGCAGCCCGCAGCACGCGGGCTTGATACACCAGCAGGACCTCTGGGGCAAGTGCTAGCTGCTGAGAAGCAGTTTGCAGAGTTCCTGCAGTCAGCAGGATTAATAACTACTGCTCTCGATGATATGCACCCTTCATTTTCTAGGAACGCTACTTTACCTACTCAGAACTTTTACTCTTTACCAGCAGCGTTTTCTATTTTCTTACAAACCGAGAAGAGTACACGAGCACGCTCTGGTCTGTTGGCAAAGTCGACGGCTCTGGGATATTTTTTTTATCAAACTCTTAACATGCTTCGAGAACGATATCCTACATCGCTGTCGGATTAACAGCGTGTAGCTAAGATCCGGGACAAAATGGATATCGGCATTAAAGAGCGAAACTTACGGACAAATGTTCAAACTAACGACGCTCCAGGGTGTACTGTTAACGATCTCTGTATTCTAGTTGAGCACTTAATAGTGCACGCCGAAGTGGCTACAGGGCTAAATTCGGTGCATGGTGCTGCGTTGCTAAACATGATGTGGCACACGTTAGGGCGATCGACACCTGCTTTGCTCGAAAACAGCAACTCTCAATAGCAGCGTCGGGCGAGTTATTCCTGCACATCGCGCGCATCAAGACTTCAGTAGTACAAGGAGTATCCATTTTGAAGTCCCCCCGAACGGTGGCAGCAGTGCATGCTTCACGCTTTCGGTTTACTCTTCGTGCAATGACGAGCCGTCCGAGTTCCTATTTCCGTTAGTACCGCGTTACGCAACTTCGGACTTACCTGGACAACAAACGTATACACAGGATAAAGCAGTCGTATCCTGGGAAAGGGTAGAAGAACAAGCGGGATCAACAGCACAACCGCCTCAAAAAGGAGAGCGAAAACGGCCAAACGTGGCTAGTTATATCACGAAAGTTATCAGAGATACGCTCCAAGAAATGCCTTCTTCCACCCGCCAAGCTGTCACGCCAGACATGACGAGCCACTCCCTTCGTCGCGGCATACGCGAATGCATCGCCTAAACTCGCCATCTAGTGGATATCTACTCGTAGTGCATGGCTGCTGGAGTCGCTGACCAAAACGTTTACCTACATCTGCACATCAACAAAAGAAGATCAGTCCGTGGGCAAAGTACTAGCAGGCTACGAGTCTCCCGACATACCCGTCCATTCATGATCTACACAATCGCCTGTCCGTGATTGCGTTTGGCCAACTCATAACGCTGCGTGACGAGCTTTTCCGACATGTTCTTCGTATTCCTGAAGCTCGTTACAACGTCTCCAAAGAGGTAGTCGACGCCACGTTTGCATCCCTGCTAATGCACTTGGATGAAGTTCTTGAAGCCACGCACAAGTGCCTTGTGGCATCAACACACGTCGCCAGGTACTTGTACGAGCTTAAGCGCGGCGTCTCCACTACAAACGCTCGTCTTGGGTCATCCGTTTCGTTGTCGAAATGTTGCGAGTGGGGAGAGCACTTGAGAGCGCACTGGCATTGTGAACCACGCCCACATTGGAAGCGCAGCCGCCGGAAACGAAAAACAGTTCGGTTTGGTACTTGAGAACATGTTTGGCCAGCCTATATCCATCGATGAATGTGTCGCACGTCTAGAAGATGCTCACACATCACTGTTGGCACGTACTCAGGTCCGGGAACTCTCTGTCGTGACGCATACTGAAGCTTCATCCATTCCCACAATTGCTGCCCCCCTGCTTGCTGCAATACCTGCACAAGCAACGGTAATAACATTGGCAGGTTGCCTTCTGAACTGGTACGTTAGTCATATCTGGCAAACAGTCAAAGAAAACGAGAGCAGAATGAACGCGCAGAGGTGAAAGCCGCAGTCAAAATCATGATTGTACTGTACAAGAAGCCATTAGAAGCCCTCGCCGAGCCGCCAAAAACCGATCCTGCAGCATACCAAACTTGGAAGAGCTCCGTGTCTGGGAGCTGGTACTCAAAATGGACGCCGCAGCTAACGAGCGTCTCGACACCTTCGACCACAAGAAGCCCACACGGAAGCCATCGTCACTGCGCAAGAGATGGAGGAAGCTCCGTACGTCGCCCCCGATGCATTCCGTTCCCTTGGAGCTCAGTTTCTCGCGCTGCAATCTCGTGGCGCTGTCGTCGATGCATGCACTCCTCGTTCGCACTTATGGACTGCACCAGATTCAAACTCCGATCACATACAGACAACACGCATGCTGCACGCAGACACTAAAGCACACCACACACAGAGACACAGGAAGCACACAACACACATATCAAGATTAAACAAGATTGTGCTCGGATGGAGTCGAACCAGAGCCTGGAAGCAAAACCTCTCGCTCTTCGGCTGAGCTACGGGGGCGTGGGGAGAAAGATGGCCCACGAACACGACTTTACACCCATTTGCTGCATGAAAGCCAGGTTGCGCTCGATACTCTGTCGACGTTTGCGTTCGTACTCAGCGATTTCTTCATCCTCATCGTCTTCGCTCTCGTTTTCATCCCGGTCCTGTAGTTTTCCTGTAGTTTCCTTTTTTGGTTCCTGTCGCTCCAAATGTTGTCTGGGCGCTTGAGGGCTTGATCGTCCGCGGCGAAAGAAGTTGAATGAGCGGAGGCAGCCTGTCGACAGGTTACCATTGATTTGAACAATTCATTTAATTGATAAAACAGCCATTGACAATTCATTGAATTGTGGGTTGTACCAATTCTGTACTGTCCGACATGAATAAGTCGGTGCTGATTGGATACATGTTTTCTCGCTTGACTTGTCGCTCCGTATGGCTTTCGTCCCGAATATGTCCGGAATCTGCTAATTACTGCCTATGCCAAATGTTCTATCCCTAACATCGCCTATTGTATACCGGAGCTCATTCCTCGAATTAATTCCGCCGGTATGACGGTCAAGACCAGGGTTGCCGTCCTTTGAGTTATCCGGTGCATCTGTCCCGCCGCCAACATAGCCTGTGCGGCCCCCGAACGCACTGTTGTTTTCATGGTCATCGTTTCCGGTCTGTGTACGAGCATCCCTTCCTTGTCTGTAGGCCCGCTTTCGCTTCTTGTACTTGCTGGAGACCTGTTCAGTTTTTTATTGTTAGTATAGAAGCAAAAAGCAGAGGTGATAGAAGTCATCAATGCTTCATCTTCAGAACTTATTCTGACCAGGGTTTCGGCTCGGAACTATACCCAAACTACTTTAGTTCGACTACAGACACGTTCTGGCCCACCCCAATCCCTGCAAGAATTTCAGTCTAAGTAAAAACACGGATACCACTCTTTTAATTGTTTCATATTTATTGATGGATTAGACAACTTGATTTCAGTATGGGTGTTCACAAAAGGGCTATGCACAATATCTAAGATAGGCCAAAACAGTATAATCGCCTCCAAGTTACGTGGAGCTACCACTGCCGGGAAAGGGCAAGTCGCCATTTTCGGGCGATGACGAACCGCTGAATACGGTTTTCGGCGCAGTAGACGTCGACTCTACGAACACAGTTAAGCAACCGGATGGTGACATCGACATGCAAGCCTCACCGGGAGAGGTCAGCAATCCAGGGATTGCGGCGACGATTGAGCGATTCGCCGGCATGATGAGTGAGCTCGAGAACAAGGTACGAACGTGCTTTTCTAACTACGGACTATTGTGTGCTGGATTCAAGCTGCGGACACGACCGAACCAGCGAGATGGCACGCTTCGTGACCAAGAGGCCCAATACACAGTTTATGTATACCTTTGCGCAGCGCTCTAAACACTAAAATACACACATTGGTAACATAAATTATATTTTAGTGGGTTGAAGGGCATTCGACCGTTTCTGTCCGGCAATATAGCAATGGTGCCGCACGCTACGTCGAACATTCTGAGCGAGTTCGGACTCAGACGCAGTGGTTACCAAATATTTGGGTCACTAAGTGGAAAGTTTAGATTTGCCTTTAGGACAATGAACTTGAGGTTGTTGCTAAATTAATCAATGGATGCAAACCAAAACTTTGTTAGAAAGACAAGCATTTTGCAATGAGGTTAAAGCACAACCCTGCAAGCGATTAGCTGTCCCAGATACAGAAAGGTTTGAAAATGTACTGCGAGAATGTCATGTCAAACTTGGTCACTTAAATAAAGATGCAGTCATCGAGATGCTGAGTAGAGGCTAGTAAACGGGATGACTGTGGCGCCAGCAGCGGGTCTTAGAAAAGCCCCGTGTTTTGCTCAATATGTGCAGGATGTTCTACCGCAATGCACGGAGTTTGAGAGACGAACAACCTATCAATACCATTAATAATATGAATATTATGGGCGCAAATTGGCCTATGAAAACGATGGGTGTGTATGGATGTTTAGGAAGAATCAAGTACGTCCTGAGCCTCATTGATGACAACACGTTGTGGCGATGGACATATGGTCTCCGCGACAAGAAGTCTTTAATTGGTAGAAGAGCTTCTACTGTAGCTAGAACGTGAATGTAGATTCACGATACGTCCGACGAAGGCACTAAGTTTGTGAACACAGCCTTTGAGAACTTCTGTAAAGGGAAGGTCATTGCCTTCCAGAAGCCAAGCACTTACACTCCAGAAGAGAATGAAGCTGCAGAGCATGATTACCGGATTAAACTGGATAGAGTGCGTTGCACATTAAAAGGACGCTGATATGACACACAGATGGTGGCCAGAAGGTGCAATGAAGCTAAAAATGCATGGAAGCAAGGCTGGCCTGAAACTCACAGTCACTCCGAGTACGACCTCACTTCCTCATACTGAATACGTATAGTACACTGTTGTGGAGCTTCAACATATTGTTTTTGGATTCATGCTAACATTTCAACTAAAATGAGCAAGTCGAACACGCCAAGAGCTAGCGTCGCATACAAGCTTTCTTCCCTAGTTGAGACTAACCTGGCGTAAATACGCTTTGTTAGCATCCCCCTGTGTAGCGAGATCGGGCTCTGCATTGTTCTTCCTACTGAGGCTTCCGTCCTGCGCAGCCCTTTCTGGACTTGAATAACTGTGGTAACGCTAATAAACCGTCGCACCCAGCTTTGGTTTTGGCTATTTAGTTGTTGGATTCCGATAGAAATTGATAAATTTGTCGACAACAAAATAATTGTCCTTTGGTGTAACAGCATGGCAATAAAATTGTCGTAATACTCAATAACACGAAATCAAATGCTTCTAGCTTTCGCTTAGAGCCAAACCCTGCTTTATAAAATTTCCCAGGCTCCAAATCTGGCTCGGAACCAAATGAGAATTTCGCATCCGAAAACGCTTTACGCCACTTCATGAATGTTTCTTTGTCCACCCCATCCGCTTCGCTGCCTATACGTCGGCGTCTACGCAGGATGTTGCTGCCATTGCTTCAATTTATTCAATTTATACCATTTCTTTTTCGCAGTAGTCTGTCTGCAAACTCGTTTAGTCGAAGCAGCGATTCACTAGAGATATTTCACAGTCTGGATTCCATTCCTTTTCCGTACAATTCCCCTATTCATGAACATAAAATGAGCCACTTTTTCTGTCCTGCGGAATTTATTCCTCGTAATCGATGACTTTGAGGAAACTGTCCTTACATCGAACCCAGCCACCAACCAGTCGCCACTACAATCAAAATGGGCTCCAAACGGCGCAATTTTTCAGCAGAAGAAGACCTCGCGCTCCTCCTCCAAGCACTGAGCGAACGTCCGTTTCTCAAGGAGCGCGGCAAGACGATGGCGGCCTGGAACGAGCTTGCCACTCAACTTGTGAGCGACGACAACTTTTCTCGTGACAAGTTGAGCGGCAAGAACGCTCAAGCGCGCTTTGACAAGCTCGTGCAGCAGAAACGACAGCAAAATGCTGTCACTTTAGCTGCTTCTGGTGTAGAAGAAGACGAGACTGAGAAAGACATCCTGCTGGATGAGCTCATTGCTCTCATCGACAATCACGTCGACGCTGTGGCCGCTGACAAGGCAGCCGCCAAACGTAAGCGAGACGCAGACGATGCTGCATCGCTCACGGCGCGTCGTCTTGCGATGGAAAGTCAACAAGAGTCGGGTAACCCTCCAAAAAGGAAAAAGAAAGAGGAGTAGATGCGAGAGTTGTTGCTAGAGATAAAGGCAATGGAGCAAAAGGAAAGGAAGGAAGCAAGAGAACACAAGGCTACCGTCCGAGCTCGTGAGCGAGAGGAAGACAGAGCTTTCCTGCTGAAGCTGGCCAAAATATTCGGTCAACACTTTAGCAATTCTTAAAAACCGTAGACCATGATTCTAGAATTTAGTTATCTAAGTCTAGATACTCTTCTAAGGTTGGTGGCTTTAAATGGAAGAATTTGCTGATCTCATTCCCTTCGAAGTAGCAGCAATGACAATTTGTTAGCAGCATACACACCATTACCAGCTTACCTAGAGGGCTTTGTCGAAGTTTCAGTTTTTTTGTTTGTAGTCGATAAATGCCCACTGCGTTTTTAGAAGCGCAAATTTCCACTCCACGCTTTCACGGACAGAGCTCATGGCGGAATTAAACGCCTTCTCTGCTTCCATGAATTGTGCCGTTTTAAATCCTGACACGGTAAATTTCTGCACACCGTAGGCAGGATCGCCATAGATAACGTAGCCGCCAAAATCCGCTTCATTCTCTTCCAAAAACTCCTGCAGCTTGCTTTCTCTTAACAACGTGATGTCATGCCGTTTGTCTTCAATTGGCCCCCAAAAGTGTATGGCCAGTCCGTCAGGTACGACTACGGCTTGATAGTTAAGGCAATGAACCCGTTTGTGGCCTGAATACACTTGCTTTTGCAAGTTTTCAAGTCGCCCAGGTCTTGATGACAGTCAACAAATAGGATTCTTGGTGCCATCTATGAAGCTGAACACGTTGCGCATAGGAGAACCCCTTAGCTTGTATTGCACTAGCATAGCGCCGGATATTCCGCTTGCATAACGTCTCCTGAAAGAAAATTCACAGGTCGTAAGAGCTGTGCTCCAATCGACATTACTCTAACTTACTAAAACCGGGTACCACAGTGGGTACAGTATTTTTGAGTGTAGACTAAAGCGTCAAGCGTGGTGCAAATCTTTACCTCACGAGCTACGAATCGTAGCCTACGAATAGTAGAGCGACTTTCTACTCTTTCACTTTGCCGAACTTCCCTGATTCTACATCTTGGTGAACTACATACAGTGGCACTACCGGGTCTGTAAATTTATGTGTACTGTCAGAGCAACATCGATCACTCGTTCTACATCGTGTCGTTGGTAGAATGTCCATAACAACTGGGTCTGTAAGCGCTCGTTTCGTCATCTTGAACGTCCCACAACTGAAACGGATTGTTTTCAGCTTACTGTCAGAAAACATGTAAGCCGTTCTATATCCTGTCGTCGGTAGAATGGCTGAGCCCTTGTAATGCACGAGCAGATTCTAACCACAACAGAACAGTCTGAAAATTTGGTTGTTGTTACCATTAGTGGTGACTGTCGAGATTCATACTGAATGTATTTTTTTATATTCTTTTAAGATATCGTTTACGAGTAAAAGTCTTGCACTGTAGCAACGCTAAGCTGTAGCAAACGTTTTTCTTCAGCAAGTGCTTCTTGAGGGGGCTGTGACCATGCAGCAATATCGCTTGTAAATGGCTTCAAAGCCAGCAGTGCGTGTCGGGACGTAACACGGGAGACGATGAGGTAGTTCTGCTGTGGTTTGTTCGCTAAAGCTACACTTGATCTCCAATCCACAACCACTAAGGAGTCCAGAGTTTCGCCCTGTAGTGTGTAAACTGTTGATCCAACGGCACACACAAAGGGAAATTGTTGGATCTTCAGTTCTAAGCTCCGAGGTACTCCGTTTGGTGCAGCTCTTAATTGAATCTTGTACTTTGAATACGCTTCCGTCGTATAAAATTGCGCAAACCAGATCAGGACTAATGGTAGGATCGAACGCGATTGCTCCCGGGCCTCGATCAATGCGTACAAACGCAACCAAAGGCTGTTCACTCGGAATTTACACCAAAATACCGCTTGTGGAATCACGAACGACTCGAAATTTTGTTGTCGCTTTGAAAATCACATCAACCAAAACTCCTAGCGTGCCATTAGCCACTCCTTTCGTTGGACGGATGTTCTGGGTGATCTGAATGGGCATCCCAGGAACTAAATCCAAGAATGGTGCCATCCGCCCGAAACGGGAATCAGGTAAATTCATCACATATTCAATTTCTGAGCGGCCAAGTCTCCGTAAAGCACCCTTGAAATTTGCCACTAGGCGAATCGGATAGGTACCACTTGCCATTTTTGTCGAAGCTTTTACTACAAACTGGTTGTTGATTGCAACGCGTGTAGCATTCTCAGGACTGGTAAATACTGTTTGTTTCTTGGTGACTTCGCTGACATTTAGCGTGTCGTCTGCATCAACGTCCTGAGATACAACGCGGCTGTTAATCATCTGGACAAACTCTGGAGTCCATTCACCAAGCCGCGCCGCTTTACAACCTTTCCCCCACTCCGGATCATCCCGGAAACGGACCGACTCGTTCAGAATAATTACAGTTGTAAAGGTTCTCCACAACTCAAAAGCAGCGATGTCGATCGTAGTGCATGATCGTTTTGATTGCGGGTCAACAAAAAGAGGAGAAGCGCCAACGGGGGGTAACTGGAGAAAGTCACCTATGGACTCCTCCAAATGGTATATCCATCACATTATTTTGCTTCCAAAGTAATCTGTCCAGTTTTGAGAACTCCAGCTTCGTTATCATCGAAACTTCATCAACCACAACAATGTCCAAACTTTCAATGTCAATGGTCGACAATCCTTTCTCTAAACTCAACAAGAAACTTGCAAGTGTCCGACCCCCGATAATTGTAGTAGCTTTCCCAGTGAGTGCAGTTTTCACGATACTTTGGCGGTGCCCCGAACTGGTACACAAAGTCTCAATTGCTTGAATGACCCTGCTCTTTCCAGTCCCCCCTTCACCTCCTAGAAATATCCGAAGTTGGGCATTACCCAATGTTTGAGCATTCGTTCCACGCAGCTCACCAGTCTCCTGCATCTTCCATCGACGAAATAATGCTATGCCCACCTTGCACAATGCAACGTGCTGTTTTTGATTTAAAGTGTAAACCCGCGATATTTCAGCAAGCGACGCAAACCTCCCAACAGCTTTTTCGCGACTCGTGATGTCATAATCGAGTGGCAGATTGCGAACGTCTTCTTCTAAAGCGTTTGTAAGTAGTTCAACTACTTGTGCTCCGAACTTCGCCTGAATCTGGCACATTTGTGTGTAGCGTCGAATCCGATTCCGCACTTCGAATCCATTTTCTAAATTCATCAATGCGAATTTCATTTGCAGCCATCCAATGATTCAAAGCTTCGCTTTCTTCGGATGGAGCGCCACCCAATTGTTTGTCGTAAAGATTGAAGTAGCCGTTCCATCGAACAAATCATGGTCTATACAGCATTTTACAGACGCAGCTAATGAACTAGTCGGCTCTGCAACGGTTGGACACACAATCGGACCCACGTTACTAGAATTCAACACGCTCGATTCGTCATCTTGAACGTCCCACAACTGAAACGGATTGTTTTCAGCTTCATATTGTGGTTCATCTCCATCTGGTAGTGCATCCACGAACATACTATCATCCTCAGAGGCATCGCTACCATCATCGAATGGCATCAAATGAGGCGATAGTATCGGTGAAGAATCGTGAGCAGCCTTTTCTCTCCCAGAGTAGTAGTCATTCATATTGGCCATGATTTCACGCACAAATGGTGATCTCGTTTCCCGCCAACGAGTATGGGAATTAATCCATCCCTCTGGACAATTCTGTTCCCCGCTTAGAAGGTCCTCCGTGCATCGAAACGGGCAAAACAGAACAAGTGCCGCAGCAGCGTGATCCATCTTTTTATCGAGAGAGTTGTCATCTTTCCAGGGTGACAGTTGGAATCCTGTGATCATCGGTGCCTTTTCGTCCTTGTGAACACCGACGCAGTGTGTTTCCTTGAGTGGATGACCATCAAGGTAGACCACATCAGCAGATATTTGTGTTCGCTTTTTTCGTCGATAGTACTTTGCTGAGTACTCGTACAAACTAGCAGCATCGAATACAGAAGGCCTGAATAAGTAATCGTCCAGCACAGAAGCCGCCCGAAACACGTGAGCATTCTCATTTACAGTCGCCTGAGAAGATTTCACCAGCCCGCAACTATACTCGCCATCGCCTCGAAGTTGCTTCAGGGCATCTCGCAAGGGTAGCTTACAACATTCATGACTTGAATAGTTGCATGATCCGCGAAGTAGATACAAAACAGCTAGTGGTCCAGCAATCTCCTGGCGATTCGTCAAATTGAATGCCATAGATGCCACACGTCTTCTAGCTGTGGTAGCTCCTGTTTGGGTTGGCGGGTCGTGTTTCTCTTTGTCTTCACGACACTGAAAAGCTGCTAATGCAACAGCCGCCATGGAGTCTATATCCTTTTGGGCTTTCGTGACATACTTGTAGCAGTAATAGATACGGTCTACCACGCCTTGGCCGCCAAGCAGGACTTGAATATCATGAGTACATTTAGATGTAATCATGATTGTCGGGTTGAATCCATTCATATACTCACATCCAACCGGGCGCCGGAGATGAACACCGTCCTCGCCATAATATGACTTCTGGACTGGTTCGCGAGGAAACATGTATCGACACGTATTGTCCCCTCCTGTAGTCCTTGAAGACTTGAAGCATGATGTCGTATGTGACCACCAATGTTGGTTGTACCGCATCGCAAGGGCAGACACCAGAAATTGATTTCCAGAATCACTAATACGCTCGTCGTTTGGCGATGGTGGCAACATCTCGAGCTCGCTGATAATTTCATCATTGAAAAAAGGGTCTTCGTCTACGCGGCAATACGAAGCTTGGACAGCATTGAGGTGATGCAAAAGCGCCACTTGGAGTTCACCCTGCTCACGTAAAATTGTACTTTCGTGTGCATCTGCAGCGTTACTAGCAGCAGCTAATTGAAAACTTTCTCTTTCATTCACCTTATTCAACGCTGCCAAAACGAAGATCGTGATTTCACTTCCAGTCGGGCTTGCGCAGCAATTTCATCAGTGGATAGTTGTCGCATTAACGGAGGCCATATCATGGGCCGGTTCAGCAGTATAACGCGCCGTAGTATGTGTTGGGGGCTTGACTCGGTTTGACAACTGCTGCACTTTACCAGTAACGGTTCGCTGATGTGGGCTGGCACTCGTTTACCCTTATATGGTTGAAGTATGTTCTTGCGGTAACAAGCAGGCACCGGTAGCGCTACCAAAGAATCGAAGTTCTCGCCACAAGTTGCGCAACTACCGGCTTTCATTGACAACGGAATCTCGTTTGTTGCAACACTTTCAGCATATTTAGCAACTTCACCAATAAAGCCATCTCCATCTCGTGCTACTTCCACGCCAAAATTCGCGGTATTCGTTGGGCATCCAGAAAGCCAAATCAAAAAATGACCATGAAGGGTTCCTCGGCCCTGCGTTTCTACCATTCCGAAGTACGCTCGCACCCTGCCAAGCAATCCTCCACCAGGTTTCGGTCTTTTGGTTTCCGGATTAATACCAAGTACATCATCAACAAAGGCGTTCATCTGTCTCATGAATACACGAGCCGCAGCTGCATCATCGCTCATGGTGGCCTTCCTCGTTTCAATCCGTGATGGCAGTTTTGCCACCCAACTATCCCACAAACTGCCATGACCGCCAGAATAGTGAAGCGTAACAAACGAGTTATCCGAATTCGGGGTAAGCGTGACAAATAATGTTGGCTGACCAAAGCGACTCTGGTAGGCAAACGCTTCGTGACGATAGTGTCCCCGCTAAGCAGAGCTTCCCCAAATAGTTGACGAGCTTACTTCCACACTTTGTAAGAAACGATTCCCCAGTGTAGTGTCCTGTAATGATGCGGTACGTCCTTGCCGTCGCTGTTCCTTCGCTGATAGCGCTGCTGCCAATTCTGTCTCTGATAACTGTTCGAAATCTCGAAATATCCCTGGAAATCGGCGACAGCGTAGCGATGTTTGAATATACATTTTTTTCCCAGGATAATCCGATCAAAGGCCACGAAAGCAAAAATCTCATCTTCAGCGAATTGGCGGCTACTAAGGAGCATATAATGCTTCACGCAATTTTCATGCGAAACAGGTTGTTTCCGTTTCTCACCAGGGTGCCCGCGACCGTAAGGGAAAAGGTGATGGAACATTTTCCCGTATATCTCACCGTTGCCACGCGAAAACACATTAGAATGGTGTACTAGAAATCGGCGTTCGTTGTCACGTCCGATATTTAACTCTTCAACCAATTGACCTTGTTCCACTTGAACTGGAATATCCGCCGCAACAAACCCGACACCTCTCTCAATAACCTCGACCTCTTCAGCTTCGGTCTCGGCTCGACAATCGTCGCGATTATCAGCAATACCCTCACCTTCTCGATCGACATCGTTTGAATTGGTATTGGGTACAACAAGAAAAATAGAGTCATTGATTGCATTCCACTCAGTTTCACCGTGCTGCAGACTGGCTTCATCTACCGTAATTTCACCGTAAAAGTGATTATTACGCTTGTAAAATTCCATCGGTCTCTTGACGACACAGTGCCGAATATGATGCATCTTACGGGCTATAATCTCCTGTCGCTCTGTCATAGTCCCTGCTAGCACGACTTGAAATGACGACACTCCTTCCAGAGAACGCGGTAGTAGGCAAGCTGGAGGGCTTGGTGTCGCATCAAACGCCATAGAATGCGAGCTTATGCAACGATGCTTACCACCTCGCATAACTCGAGTGAATGCCACAATACTCACTGGCTGGGTCAAAAATCGCTCCTGAGAAGTTAAGTCCCTAAGACCATCCGGAAGAAAACCGATACAGAATCCATTCGAAATAGCAAATCTTGGTAATTGCATGCGTGAAATGCAAGACGCGCAATCGTCACAAACAGATAAGATCCACCACCAACCTCCTTCCGTCCCGCACTTACGAACGCCTCGAGGACTCAGCAGAATTTTCCGTAGCTCGTCCGATATGAAAGAACAATCGTATTGGGTTACTAGCTCATCATTCAACGCTGGGTCCGCAGTACCAAGACACGATTTTAGGGTTTCCATGAATATACTATCATCACCACGGATATCATTGCATTTGATCTGAGATTGCAGACGGTCACAAACGCAGCACACGGCCTCTTCTAACTTTTCCGCACCCAACGACATCTGCAAATTACGTCTGACGCTTGCATTTACTTCTTCAGAAATAGGTTTTAAACCCGATCGGACATCAATTGTTGGTTCCAACCCCTTCCATACGTTGGGCTTCGTGCAATGATGAATCAATTTGGCACTAGTACCTCTGCTTTCACCTGTTGGTTTCCGGGTCCTACATTTGTTGTACGCACGCTCTCGTTCAAGTCGCCTCTGCCGCTGTCCCCCACTTTCACGCTTGCGGTAAACTCGCATATACTCGCGACGTTCACGGCGCTTCCTCTCAAGATTGCCTTCATTGGTTTTGCTTTCATTAGCATCATCGCTTCGATTCTCCAAGTCGCTCATTTTCACTTGTGGACTAAATACACACAAATCTTTCGCAGCAAAGTAAACTTTCTATTATGTTGTTTTTAACGCCTCCTCCCATAAATGCAACCGTTCGCCTAAATGTCAATACTTAACTATCGTCAATTGCGTGCCAACCGTGCCATCCTTTTACAATGTCGTGTCTCACACGCTCGTCATCGCTTGCTTCTGTTTTAAACGCCCAACTGCCTCTCCTCGATGTCTTCATGTCTACACAACGCTAGTTTCCTTCCCAAGCACCTAACACAACCCATTTTCCGACCTACACAACGCACCAAATGCCGCCAAAACGACTCCCTACCACTATTGCCGAGGACAGCAAGCCGAAAGCAAGTCTGTTACCCAAGAAAACACCAGGAAAAACAAAAGCTCGTATCGCTCCTCCTCCCCTACCAGTTGAATATGTGTCTCCCGCGAAGAAGCGCCGTGAGCATCTCGACCAGCTCACCTACCACGACGTTGGTACTATCGAAGGTAAACATCCCAGTGCAAACCTTTTATCACTAACACTGATGTATTTACTTCTGATTCTTATTTTTTATAGAGCTAAAAGAATACGTCAAGCGTGGCCAACCCCAAACGGAGAAACTTACAATTTTCGCTCGCTTCGTGTGGAAAGAACACTAAATTTTTAGGAAGGAAAGGAGGCTTGGCTGCTACACTTCTACGACGCTACCAATGAGTTAACGCTTGAACACCTCCACAGCGTACGTTTTTTCATGATTTTTTACTTTATATATACAGGTGCCCATATTTAGTTATGCCTTTCTAGTTGTATCGTAACAATTATGAAACTCAGAAGGCAGAAATCGACCAAGATCTTGCTACGGTTCGTATCTGGGGCTCGTGGGATGGCGTTACAGATTGCCCTCAAGAAGGTGATATTGTCAAGTTTCGACGCTTCACTGGCCTCCAGGCATTTGGAGGAATGTGCATCCAGTTTTCCACTCGTGTGCAGGACTTGGAGTTTTAATTTTCCCGCACTGAAACGGCCCTGCACATGACGGAATAAGCAAGGAACGCAGAACGACTGCTACACTGCTTTGTACTTTCATTTTACGATCGGTAATTTCAAACGCAGTCGGATAACGTCCAATATCAAATTTTCTCTACTTAAATAAAACAAAAAAATATAGTGGGATAGGAAACAGCTAGCACCGCTTCTATTGGTGTGCACAAACCAGTATCTAACCCGGTACAGTGGGCTCTCCAAAACATTATATCGGCTTCGCACAGTGTACCACCTAATAAAACTGAGATAAAATGGCCGTGTTAGGGATTAAGTGTGACCTGATAAAACTGAGATCCACCTCTACAATTTGATTTTCAACACCGGCCTGAATTTGCTCGTTTTCTTCCTCTCATATATAATAACCAATATAGAAATACCACTTTGGAAAGGGTATATAAGGCAGTATGGATGTCGAAAACGAGGTGCATGACTAAACCGCAATACTGTAGGTACGCCCCCTTTAGATACTTGCAACAAACCCATATGCTCGAGCAAAACAGAATAAAATATAAAATGTGGTATCGACGGATTCCGCGCGTCGTGGAGGTGGCGGTCAACCTAGTACTGGTAGCCACATCAGAACCGGCTTACCGCGAGACTCGTAAGCAGGATGTGATCGAGACCCCTAACTACGCTCCACACGGCCTTCATTTATTCTACTGTCCTCGCAGCTTCTAGCTTTTCGTGTGTCGTGAACGACTGTCACCCCTCTGTTACTTGAGCTGGCCCTACTAAGTGAATGGTGGTCGTCTACCTATAATGGGCCTACTTAGACCCACTAGGTGCGCTTACGTGTACGCGGAAGCGTGCAATTAGTTTAGACTTAGAGGTGGCCCACCCATGTACCTATTGGTGTCCCACACACCAATGCCGGAGGTCCCTTTCCAACCTCTAACAGTTGTCTTAACTGTTAGAGTTACAAGTGATTAACATCAGATGACGTGTAACCCCGTTACACCATCCCCCCGTTAAGATTCGACGTATCGGACCCGATGCGTCAATCGACATAATTTGACCAGACCGTCAAGTCCCACAGAGAACACCCGAGTTCATTCCATGAAGAACTCGCCAACGCCTACGTCCTCGTCCGCACCCGCGGACGAGCAAGCCTCTCCTGCCACCTCTGCGGCAGGAACAACAGCGGCAGTGCCTGCTAGCACTGCTGCTTGTAGCTGTACGAGAGAGGGTAACCTCTCGCTCGGCCAATACTATGCTCTCCAGAACGAGAAGCATGCAGCGAAACCTTGCTACGCTGTCGACCCCAAAGAGCTTTTTGGGGACGAGGAGGATCTTATCGAATACGAGGAAGATCCTGATAAGGGCGAGCTTGAAGACAAAGCTCCTGCCCCCGTGTCTTCTTCTGAAGACACGCATGACCCACCCTTGGGGTCTCGATGTCCCCGTGAAGAGGCTTCGGACACTTCCAGTTTGAAGCGTCCGCGTAGCGACGATGAAGCGTCCCCGATATCGAGGGCGCTCATCTCTCCGCACACTGATCCCCCCGCCAGTGCGCGCACCCAGTTGTAAGACCACCGGCGGTAGGTATAAAGAATCCAATTGCAGCTTGGAGTCCTACAAAGTTAAGCAAGCTGGTCATCTAGTTTGGTGCTTTCCTCAAACTCACCGTAGTCAATGAGCTTGTGCTTTTGCTTTTGCTGGACGGGTAAGTTCCGACAGCTCCGTCCTGTAGCTAAATGTCCGCTCGACGATCTCCACTTGCTCGATATCGAGCTCGCCTTTAACGTCGCCTGCAGATCAGCGAGTTGGGGTGTTTTTCGAGCCCATTGCTAGTACAGACGGATCCCGGAGAAGCTCCAATAGATTGGAATACACACGACTGGAGCTTTAAATTCAATACAGTATTCTGCCTGAGTAAGGAACGGGGTAAAAATTAATAACCTGACATACCTAATTTTAGTGGGACAAAGAAAGGAGATTATTTGATCTACACCATTCTATTTCCCCTATATTTCAGTATATACCAGGCGTTCCTTACTCAGACAGATTACTGTAGCGGAAAATAGATAATGGGGACGTCGTATTGCAGTGGCGCAGCTACTGCAAAACGTCGGACCCCGTTAACAGCTCAAGGTGCTCCGTTACTTGTTATTAATACAAATTGTCTATCAACAACAACTACTATAAGTTTACGTGTAGTATCACCAATAGTAACGCTATTAATACATGTACATATAGTACCTGCTAAAATAAACACCTATTATACTCAGATTCAAATATTTTGACTGATATTTCACGCAACGAATGTCATCGACTGTACTATTATCGCCAGTACTGTATTCCTGGACGACCTGTGTTCCCCACCCGGAGCAAAGCTCCGGGTAGCCTATGTATTAATTCTTCAAACCGCGAGTACCGCCAGAGGACTGTAAACAACAAACTTTGATTAAGTATCGTCTTCGATATAAGCCAGTGCATTTTACAAAGTAGTAGAGTTTATATAAGTATACAACGTACTCAAATGGGTGCAGATACGGCTTACAGCAGACTCGGAATGACCAAACTTGGTCAGGACGTCGTAGTTACGACGAGGGTAGCTCGTCCGATATAGGAGAATACTGAGAGCTTCCGTACGGTGCAACTTGTCGCGATGCGCAGTAATTACATACTCAGAGAGGTCGAATAGCTCCGCGAGCTTGTAGACGCCTCGCTTGTCGAACCGGAAGTCCTTCACGCAGTTAGCATCGTCCTTGTCGCTCAGTACGAAGCGGATGTCGGGGCGCTCTGGTGCCTCGTTGTTTCCGGTGCTTGTATCCAGTAGGAGAAGGGCGGCTCGAAGGTCCTCCAATGCGCTAGCTGCAGCTAGCACCAGTATTTCCAAGGCAATACTGAAGTGACAGCCATCAATAATAATATCTGATTAGACAGGGATAGTTGCCACACAGCGAAACGTACATTGAACATTCCCCTCACCACTCCCACAGCGACAAGGCGATCGTAAGGGAATGCGAAAAATATAGAGTGCGAAAACTCTTTACTATAAAGACAGCATGTTAAATTGGTGTGCTCAGACATTGACACAATTTTGAAATAAATGTACCGTGCATATGACTCGACTAAATCATACTGTCTGTATCGTAATACGCGCACGAACAGATATCTCCCCAATTTGTTGAGCAGCCGGCAACCGAAACCGACAGACCAAGGAGAACTAAGACCTGGGGGGGAGGGGGTATAAGGCCCTCCTCTGACTACCCTATAGCCACGCCCAACAACAAGGACACCCTGACGACGCCCCGACGCGTCAAACCTACAAGGGCTGGAAGAACCAGTTTATCTGCGGCTCCAGTCGCTGCGCCACCTGCTCCAGCTTCATTAGCACTGGCGAGTATGGCAGCTCGTGTGCGACATACATCAGTGGGCGAGCATATCCGCAGCCAGCAACCCCTAGTTGAAGCAACACGGCCGTCTCCGGCCGTGTTGTTACCGCCGAATGCAAGGATCCGAAACCTGCCTAAGAATGCTAAAAGTACCAACTGCAAGAGACCGAAACGACGACATTCCGTAAATATGAACATGAAGCACACGTGAAAGAGGCAACGACGGATATACCCCCATCGGGGTATAGAATCAAGAATACAGCAGTACCGCTATAACCCATACGCATAAAATAGCTAGGAATACGTGCATGTGCCACGACAGAGAGCCGAGCCTGATCTCCCACCCACCCCTGCCCCTGGGCTGCTGGACGACAGAATTATGCAAGTAACTGATCACGTGAAGAAGCCCACACAAAGTAGTCCCTGTCTTCCTAGCTACCGAGCTGCAAACGAAAGAACTAAGAAACCAAGCTACAACCTGGTATGGACGATGGAAGCGAGCACGTGAACGCGTCAGACATTCCCATCACTGTATTGGCGACGGAGCAGGAATGCGATAGCTCTGCAACATTTGCGCTCGACGAAGAACGTGATTTTGCGTGGGAAATGATTAGGCCAACATACCCACGATGCCACGACAAGGCATACGACTGCCGAAAGCTATCCGCCATGACGAAGCGACAAGAGAATTGAACAACCGAGGAAGTTCGTGTGAAACTCCAGCTTCACCTCTTCAGTGAAAATAATTCAAAACAATTTGTTGCTGCTTGGAATGGAGCGCGCGTCGAGAGTCCCAGCGATAACTAGTACCTCCGTAGATGAGCATATCGTGATACATGTGCCCGCACACACCTCGCTCCAGCACCAACGACTTCATGTCTTTTCTCGATGCCTAAGCACCGATGGGCGTTTGTTGGAGTACAACCTGCGCGACAACTTGGCCAAGCCCCGCCCCCACATCCAGAACCACATCCTCACGCTTCACTTCTCCTATAATCTGTATGATACTTGAAACAGTGGCAGGCAGCACCTCACCTGCCGCATCCTGCTCGCGATGTCATTCGAGGTGATGCGCCTCCCCGCAGGCTCGTAGTCGAAGGCGAGCGAAATAAGCTGTTTGTCCTCTTCGTCCAGAAAGTTTGTTCGCATGACCACCAGATAAATGGAAGTATGAATGTATCGAAGTTTTAGTATGTGAACTGTAGTTTTTCTAAATAGATACCGCCGCGTCCCACAACACGAGATGATAGACATCGCGATTTCCAACAATGTCCTGAGGTTGGGGAAAGTGGTTGTCATTTGCCACTGTAGGGTGTGGCGTGGCGGCGGCCCCACAATAATTAGCGCCTCGGAAGGCCTCTTCCTTGAGAGATGCGCTGCCCCGTTTGACGACAGTACCATATGGTCTTCAAACGCGTTGGAAAGCCAGCGTGCCATGAGCTTTATTGCCAGTCAGTCGGCTCCAGCATTAAGCAGAGCTGTCGCCCCGATTCGCACGGAGTACGTCGAATAACGGGAAAGATCGAGGCCGCTGTGACTTGCTGCTGTCTTGACTATAGTCGCAATAGTATTGACGAAATTCCGCCGCGCTTGAATGTGCAGGTGCGTTCTCACCAGTGCTGAGGATGGCCGCAGCCTTGTGCACCCAACGCGCTGTTTTCACTAGACAAAGCAGTTTGTCTCCTGACTTGTGACAATACCTCATCTCCTCACGACCAAGCTGTTTGTTTTTTGCCCCTTTAAGCGTTATACCGACGACTGTAGCATTCTTCGGTTCTGCAATCTGCTCTTCATGGTCGTAAAATTGAATTGCAGAAAGCCGAAAAAACGTACTCGTGCACCTTTCCTCCGATGAATAAGTATTCGGATCTCCTAAGCAGGAAACAAGTAACCCAATAGCAAGCCCCATCCCCCAAAAGCTGATCGCGAGGTCCAGACTCGTGAAGATCATTCGAAGTAGCCGAGCGGTTAAGGTTGCTGTTTGACTACTGGATCCGTGAAGCGGCGAATCCCACGGAGTAAAATGGCGTGACTGGCATGTACGCTAGGATCGTACCCCGCGGTATTCTTGAGGTACCAGCGTACAGCGCAGAGTTTAGAGCAGATGGTCGAGTAGGTGTTTCCCCGCTGCTGGCGGTTCATACCGTATTTCCACAGATAAACTGCGAATGCACCAAGCTGTTCCGCATTCTTGTCCTCACTCTTTGCCGTGAACCAGGGAGTTAAGCCCATCATTTTACACCAGGCGCACCACTGCACCACGCTCGAGAGTAGTGCTGTCTTGATGATTGAGCGAGAGCACCTGCGCGCAATAGCGCCCCCAGAAATGCGAGAGATCGCGACAGTCTGTCGACAAGTCCAACAACAGCATAAATTAGCAAACTCAGCCGCAAAAGTCGCTGATTCCCATACCCTGCTACCAGTGTTCGTCATCGTAGTATCCACACCAGCAACGTGAGATGGAGTAGAATAGAAACTGTGTCGAGGGAGATTCGAGAATGAGCAGACCTGGTGTCTCTCTCTTCGATATCCTGCCCGATTTGACTTTTTTCACCATATTAACGTATTCTTTTGCTTTAGGAAACTGGGTCTGATGAGTGAACCGGCGATGCAAGATTTCAGGTTGCAGAAGCATCAGATGCAATGGAAGGAGTAGCAGTTGCTGACGAAGGCGTAATTTCCCAATTAACGTAAGGAGAAGCAGTTCCGTAGCGATACTATAGATAGATAATCGTTGCCAAATGTCCGAGCGTCGACACCTAGCCCTTGAAATTCTTGCATATGACTGGCTAAAAGTGCGCAAATGAAAAGGAATCATTTGCTGCCTTTTAGGCTCCTTTGGTACAGTACCAACTTTCGACAAAACTATTAAAGGCAGCAGAATGCTTCGATAGGGTTAATAAAAAAACAAAAAAATGGCTAAACTGTAGACCACCACTCCGTTCCGTAATTATGCATTGATTGTCATAACCGGATTCTATCAATTTAGTAGTGTTTTTTATGTCGTTTGGCTTAAAAGTTGCAGAAGAGCCAAACGGTTCTATTGATGTGACTATTTTAATATTGCAATGGTCTTTGTTTGCTGAAATAGATTAAAACAAGTTATCAGTAAAAAAAATGCCGTGGACTTTCATATCCACAAGGAGTGACGGCAGGTCTCCTGCACTGCACTGCAGGCATCGACAGCCATCTTGACCTTGCACTCCTCGAGCGTTGTCTCGCGCTTGGGCTTCTTCGCCTTGGTCTTGACCTTTTTCTTCACAGCGTTTACCCCTTCCTTGCCGCTTGGGGTATGCGTGGATCTTCCGGCGCTTAACACCTGCTAACAAGTCTCAGGCCCGTTTAGGACAGTCCACAAGCCTGTGTGGCCCGGTGTTGTCCAGGTCATTGTGATTACCGAAACAATAACGGCACTTTATACTGCCGTAGCATCATTCGTCGGTGCCTGCTGAACTTTGTGCTTGTCCAACACCGGTTTTGCTTCGACTTATTGTTGCCTGGGTGAACGTGATTCACCGGCCGCGCACTGCCGAGAGCCATGATCTCGCCCTTGCTACTGCTGCCAATGATATCGCAGAGTTTGGGCTCAACGCGTGAGTTCGCTAAGCGTAAAGATTTTGGCTTGTCCCCATAGATGGTTAGGTAGCACGCCCAGAACCTTGACCATCAGCATGTTCGACGAAATAACGCCGGTCTTCAAAGCCTCGCTGACGCTCCGGTTCACCTGTTGCTTCAGGGTCTTCAGCCGAGCAAAGATGTGACACACACTCTTAAAATCGGCATTCACTGCCTCTTCAAACGACTGTACTAGGGGCAACACTCCACGTCGCACCAAAACAGATGCACAGACTGGTGCACCTATTCGTTCAGGTTGCAGGAGGTTGGACTTCCGCTTTGTCCACAATGTCACGAGGGTATTAGGATGTAATTGCTTCGTGTTACAACTCATTTACATTCTTTGCTTTAGATACGATATATGTATTTGTAATAATTTATTTATTTTTTCATTATGAAGGATTCAAACATTATTTTAGGAACTTCTCCTAACCATTCTTAAAACGGACGTTTTTTTATATTTTAGAATTAAATGGGTTTATTTTGGTTGAGTCGTATCGTTCGAATCTACCGTCTTCTGAGTCGTACGATTTGGCTAAATTTGTGTCGTGCGATTTGGCTGCGTGGCAACTACTATGTAGCTATCTATTGAGTCATTGCGACTGTAGGTGTTGCAGCTGAGCCTGGCTTTGATGCTTTGCGTTTATGCTTTGAGTGCGGCCCTGGCTTCCGACCTCGCTTGCCGAGCTGCTCGGGTTCCTCGATGACGGCAGGGACGTTGAGATTGTCGTCTCAGATAACTTTACTTGTGCTCACACCCGTAACAAACTGATTAAAGTAAGTGTCGCGACACACAGCAGCGGTGTGTTCCTCCCAGTTGAACAGATCACTTAGGTGCATACCGTGGTGGAAGGCCGCTTTGATGGCATGAACACAAGGGAAGTGCATATCCTGCCATTTCCTGTACGTGCATTCGTTCTGGGCCAAATTGACAGTCCTCCACAATGAACGTAGTCCGCACGGCTGCTGAGATCTGTGAAGCGCACCATGTATGTGCCACCCAAACACGGAAGAAGCACAAGCTTCTTGGTGAGAGCCAGCATATTTTTCAGGTTGTATCTGTGAACTTGAGCGAGTTGTTCATACGACTTTGCTGGAGCTCCTCTGTCTGGGATCGAGTTGTCTGGGATCGAGTTGTCTGGGATCGAGTTGTCGTCTCGTGTGACTCTGCATTCCTCTCGTCGAATAGTATCTCTGCGCCTTCTTGCAAAAAGTTCCACGACTTTCTCGAAGTACTGCTCAAACGCCTGCATCGGGTAGGCGGAGCGACAGGAATTTCCGAGCCATTGATTTGCGGATTCAGAGAAGTTAGAGGTGACCTCATCGTAAGACGGCTGCTCATACTCTTCGCTAAAAGCGTATGTCACCCAGTACGCTTTGTTCATCTTGTTCAGGTACTCAACCACGAGCGGGCGTGTGTAAGCCAATTTGGAGCTGTAAAACTTGTAGTCATTCTCACATTCGCTTCGGGCCATCTGAAATATTATCGCTTTTTCTGTGGGGGCAAGCGATGAGGTCAGTTTCTCAGCGTTGGTGATAATATGACGAACACAGCACCGATGTCCGCAGTGTGGATATAGATCTGTGACTGCTCCAATTAACCCTTTTTGCCGATCGGACACGAAAGCAGGTTTCCACGCGATCCCGACTTTCTGTAAGGCTGCCTTCATGTGCTCCACAAACCACCTCCAGTTCGGACCGTCCTCTTGATGCGCCAACCCCAATCCAAAAACAACGATGTGACCATTGATGTCTTTCGAAGTGACAACCAAATAGACGCCGCGTTTGTTCATTTCAGTTTTCAAGTGGGTACCACCTAGCCCGATGATATGGCGACATCTCTGTAGTGCATTTAGGCACAAACTTGGGAAGAAGCAGGCTCGCTTAAAGACACCATTTGTGTGCTTTTCAAAACCATAATGAGACCCATTGTTTGTGGAGGCCACCAACGCCAGATAGGATTCTAGTTTCTGGTAGCTCTCCTCCATGTTCCCTTGCAGTACTCCAAGGAGCTGTCGCTTGATACGCGAGGCAGTTTGACGGTTTGTCTGAAATTTTTTCGTTAAAAGGAACTCGATGATGGCGTTGTCCTTCACGGATGCCCAATCGTCACTGTAAGCCGGCAGAATTTCACGCTCAACGATACCGCGGATGACGGGAAACGGAAGAGCACGATTGACTTGCGCTTGTGTGTTGTCTCCTCTCGACAAAGGTCTCCACCTGGAAACCCGAGTTCCGGTAGTGGTCATGCGCCAGACACATCTTTGTTATTTTCCACTGATCTCGGATTCCATAGACGGTGACACTAAGGGGATGTCTCGGGTGCGAGTTGCTGTTGCCCTTTGAGAAGCTTACACACGTATCTGCCCTCTTGGTTTGCTTTGCGGTAACTGTTCGTCTTCACGCGGATAGAGAACCCAGCGCGGCGTGAAAACTCTCGACAGCGCTGGGAAGGGCTGCTTTCGTCTCAAATGTCCCGGACGCAATATTCTGACCATGACTCGTTATAATGCCGTACGAGTCAAATTCAGAGCGGTCAAGCCCCACCGTGAGATCGCTGCGTAACAAATCAACGTCTTTGAGAATGACCAGGTCTTCGGGGCCAACATAGCTAACGCTCAACGCCAGTTCCGCTTCTGACAAGCTGACATTCAACGCCGACACCAGCGAGATGTCCGACATAAGTTCTGGGCGAGGAGGAGGAGGTAGGTGTTCTTGGTTGGGAATATTTGTTAGAATGGCAGTCTCGGGAGAACACTGCTCTTATGTATTGTTGGCACTGGCACTGGCAAAACTCCAGCACTGCGGGCGTTACGAAACCGCTACTGATTTCAACTAATATGGTGTAAATTACAAGGACGGTTTTCTAACAACTACTCTTGTGATAATTGTGTGAAAAATCTATGAAAAGCCCTTTAGGGACGGTCGGTTTTTGCTTGGTGTCGTAAGACTCGACCCGTCGATAGTAGGAACTAGTCGTACGACTCAACACTGCATATCGTATGATCTTGCTGCTAATACAAATATTCTAAATTAGATTGTTGACTAGTCTAAATTTAGAACTTCAGATTTATTTTTAATCTACTTATTTTTTTTTTGCAAAGCACCTACTTACGAATTACAAAAGTGCTTCAACCTACTTAAATCATTTAATTCCTCCTCCTCGCCTCTTGTCGCCCGTCGCACATTTGAATGGCAGGCAGCCAACCGTCTGCACTATCCAGAACTCAGACGGGATCTGAACTACTTCTCGTACTTGAAGTGACTCAGCAATAAATTGTTTAAGAGGTTTTCTTTTCTTACTCACAGGCAGTCAAACTGACGTTTTGCAAGAGGCACGCTCATGCACGCCTACCACCCTACCGTCCCGAGGAAGGACCTTACAAAGGCCAAAGATCGGCCAGCACCAACATATAGGTTTGGGTTGGTCGGACTTCGGGACAATCCAAGCGAAACGAAACGTGGTGAGCGGAGCGGGTATTCCTCAAGGTGTAGGGGTATAGGGCTCGCAGACAGCCTACCAATCAGAGCTCTACAGAGAGACCCCTAACCACTTCTCAAAAGTTTCGTTCTGGTACTGGGAATATCGCAGCAGCTCACGTTGACACCGTTATCGAAAGAACCCACTATTGTCCGTATGTCACGTGACGATTCGACACTCGATGTCGCACGCCGTGTTGACCGACGAGAAGAGGCGCTCGGTGCTGGTGATGGCTTGTCGAATGGAGGAAGTCGGACCACGGTACTTGTTGAGACGGCAGCAGCGCTGCAGGTATTTGTACCAGTTGTGATGCACTGCGCAAGTTCCTTGTGCTTGGCAATTGGCAAACTGTGCTCTGCATACATGCACCTTCCTTTTGGCGGCGCTTCATGTTGCCATGCGTTGTGAAGCGCTTCTAACAGTTCGGGCAAATCTCCGATCGGTGTACCATTTCCCCAATTGGATATAAAGCTAAACTTATTTTTTTATTTTTTTTCCTTTTAAAGTTATATGTTTTTGTAAACATGTGATTAGACATGAACACTACATGTACTGTTTTACTCCGCCTAGGCGAACATATTTCAAAATTAATTCCTTCATCGACGCACATATTGAAGACATACACAAATAGAACGAGTACCTGAACATCTGCTCCGACTGGTCAAAGCCCTTGCCAACCATTTACGAGGGTAGCCACGGCACCATACTCTCACCGCGTTCTCAACCATCACAAACTGCTTGTGTAAGGTTTCAAATAATTTCACTCTTAAACCAGCCCTCCTGACAGCAATGTCGCCAAAGAAAATAAAAACGATCTACAGTCTTCACTTCAAGTTCAAAGTCGCCAGAGCGTACAAGTCGCATGCAACTGGCTTTGGGTACAACGCGCACGCAAAGAAGCGCAACATCACCTCATCCATGGTGCGTGGCTAGGTGACAAATATCGACCAACTGGTGGATACGTCAACGAGCCGTCAGCATCCAACACGTACACTTCGTTATCTTCCTGGGGCCAAAGCACGACGAACTTGAGCATCGACTGCATGGATGGATTGTCGACAGGAACCAAAAGGGATTGCGTGTGAAAGATAAATACACCCCGCTTCAAGCACTGAATCGTAGATCAAGTCGCCCAACGTGTTCAATCTGCAGAGAATACAATGGAGACACCTAGATTTTGTGTCTCATCGGGGTGGCTCTCTCCGTTTAAGGAGCGCTACAACCTTGTCGCGAGACGGCACACTACAACTCGTACCCTTCCGGCCGACGTAGAGAAAACGTGTATTGAGTTTATTAAAGCAGTTTAACCGTGCAACATCATTAACATGGACCAAGTGCCCAGATACTACATGGACCAAGTGCCCAGATACTTCGAAAGCGAGCCAAACATGACGATTACTACGCGTGGCTCCTTCTACGCAAAGGCGGTAGTAGTCACAAACGCTTCTGCAGCTGGCCAAGTACTTCCACATCTCCTGTTTTCGAAGCTCGAGAAGGACCTGTCAGTCGCAAAGGGCGCTTTGGTTGATGTAAACCCGGCTGGAATATGGGGCGTTGACGTTCTTCTGAAGCATGTCATTTGCCGCTGAAAGGAGACTCGATTCTATCGCCAACCAGTTCTGTACATCATTGATTCGTACACCGCCCACGTGAAATTGTTCGACGAGAAACGACTGGAGAAGTACAATATTTTTGTCTTGCTAGTGCCCCCTAACTTGACCAATCTACTTCAACCTCTGGATGTTGCTGTTAATAGAAGCGTTCAGGCCTTGTATTCCAACAAATTCGACTCATACATTGGTGAGGCACAAATGGACAAAAAGCTCCTAACAAAAGCCGGTAATCCTAAAGTTCCACACTACAACACGGTTTCGCAATGGGTGGATCGACACCAAGAAGATATAGGAGATACAAAAAGCTTTCACAGTGTGTAGCATCGTGCCGCATCCGTCAATTTGGTAGTTGGTGCCATAGGAAGAAAAGCTCGGTTAGAGATGAAAGAGCGCGACGACGTACTTGCCCATTCGCATCTTCAACCAACCGCTAACAAAATATGGCGCCGTATCATCACTGAGGTTTACCTCGGTTAGAAACTCTGTGTATTGGTGAGCGTCGTGTACCGTGCTCGACGTCTTCATTTGGAGGAGACATCCACGGTCAAATCGAAGTCGAGTCACTTGCGGTTTTCACCAGTACAAACTTGAGCTTCTTCCAGTTCCACTACCAGCTACCGAGAAGGTGATAACCTCGAGCATGGCGTTGGGTGGGTGCACAACACTCTTCATTGGCGATACTTTCATATGCCTTTGCGCAGTGTGTGGTTGCCATATGCCTGGATGTAGCTACGAGCTGCTACGTTCCCGTTTTCCAGGATCATTCCCACACAACATATTGAAACGAACTACGCTTTCTCATATTTTCCACCTGGACTCAGAGTCAATCACCCCCGACTTTGAAGTTACCTTGCTTTCAGCCATCAAAAACAGTTGCTACTCTAAAGATCAACGGGCGCGCTCTTCCACCGAAATCAAGCCAGCCGTTGTCGTACCAAAACTTTGTGACGCTGAAGCAGGTCTAGCAATGGAGCGTGGGTCTATCGAAATGTTCACTATCATTCCAGTTGGACAAGTCCCGACGCTTGGGAAAACGTACGTCTAGCAGTACTTCCAGTGGCCAGGACAAGAATGTGGCGCACTGAACCCCATAGTGGACCGCCTTCTGAACGTACTTCAATAGCACACGTATCTGGTTGAACTCTGGAACACCCATGGCATCACCGATACTGTGGTAAGTATTTCGAATTTGCCAAAGGTGGGTTGTGTTCCTTTATTGGAGGTGACAGGGTACCAATACCCCCCCCAACCGGGAAAGTGGTTTGGTTTCGCCCTCTCCATTCCCACGACCCGGATTTGAGTCCGTCCCTGCATGCCGTGATTAATCGGCACAATCGTGAGGTGCAAAACGCCAGGGACAAATTTCTTTCTTTCATTCGTTGGAATTTTAGTAGGGTGGTTTGGTGTCGTCAAATGAGCAGGCAGTTTCCTGAACATCCAGTTCCCTGCGCCTCATCCAAGTTTGCCAATCTTTATTACGACAATTAAACGCATTTTCACACTTGCGAGTGCAGTTTCTCGCGGATATTTTGCCTGTCGAGCGCAAGCACCGCACTACCAGCTGTACGGGCTCCCAGTTTCCGCCCGTATCACATAGCGGTGGGCGTTTCGACGACCAAGTCCCGAAGCCTGCTTCATTTACGTGATGTGAGCTCATCATCAACCCAGCAAGCCCCCTTGGTAGTTTAGAAGCTTCGTTTATCCGGACACGCGTTTTCGTTCTGCACTTGATTATCAACGTATTCTGTGTCCCTCCCTTCATTTGGCTACTTAAAGCTGAAGGTGACAAGACTGACGCTGGGCGATTAAAGGCTTATCGCTCGTCAGTGACTTTCAAAGTATAAACTGCTGAGAGAGTTGTTGTCGCACGTGTTGACGAACCAATCGCAAGACAAGCGGCAATCAGTAGTTATAGCAGTAGACCGGCATTTTAAAGATATACATCTTGAGAATCTATTCGCCTCACATACAAAAGCCCGATGGTGACGCCGCCTTAGCTCCACGTGTCGACGTGGCCTTAAAGAGACACACTGCCCTGCACCACAATACTGCCTACGATCTCCATTCCACACTACGTTCAGAACAGGAGGAACGTCTCTGTTTGTCGACAAGACCAACGCCCAGTACAACGGCACTCCAAATGGACGTACCCAGAGTGCAAGCAGACATTAGTACTCCCACTGTTCTCGTCTTGGTACACGCCCTCACGCACAATCTTAAGCTCCAGTCCAGCTCCGCTGCTACTGCTTCCTAAAACGGCGCGAAGTGTATCTTCAATCACTACTCTGGATCACCGATCGTTTGGGTTAATACCATTTATGTAGGATTTGCACACTTGTAAGTTGCCATAGCCCACTTGCCGCGTCAGCATGATCAAGCCAAAGTACCCTTTATCAAGTATTCATCCTTCATACCAGAAAATTATGTTATTTCTCCACATACCGCGTTTGCCGTCGCCATCGATCTTCTTTTTAAAAACGTTTTTTTTTCGAGAACAGTACGTTTGCTTCTTCTGGGACGGTGACTGGCTTCCACATCTTGTTGGTCTCCAGTGAGTTTATTTCTTCATCGAACGCTTGCTGTCGATAGTCCGCGTCTGATATCTGCATTGTTTTGCGATACGACTTCGGGTCAGGCGGTGTCTGTACTGATCCTCGGATCATTATTTTGACGGTATGAAGGATCAATGGTGGGGGTTCTCAGGCTTAGTGGCTGGAGAAGCGACTAGTGATGACTGGATCGTTGACTCGGTGTGAGAACGCACCTGATGTGCGATGAAGGCATGCTTCAAGATTGTAGAGATGAAGACGACCCGGAAGGGGTGATACTGCCGGACGGGCCCTAGATGAAGACAACATGGCGTGGTGTCCTCAAGTTGCGAGTATCGGTGGACAGAATATTTCTAGGTGATATTAAAACATGCTTCTTACGCTCCTTTAGCGGTGAATCTGATATCACTTGGAGTGTAACTGGAGGGTGGTTGTTTACTAAATGTAAAGCAGCAACGATATGCGATCATGAAAGACGATGAGGTGGTGGTTGAAGAATAGCGTCCCTAGTGCTAGATCGAGGTGAATGAAATACGACTAGACTGCGCGATGCAACAGACATGAGGCGGTCTGCCTAGCGAGTCTTCGGGGACCTGATCCGGAGCAGCGAGTCCACCGTCGTCGTGTAACACCACTGATGGAACCATTTCGGCCCCTTCTCCCCAGAGCTCGACTCCTCCATCACCTGCTACCCTACGTGCTGCTCCTGGTGTTTCTGTGGATGAGTCGAACGGGGCCTTCGTTTCTCTCAGCGACGAGGAATTCCGCGTGTTCAAGTACTTCGGGACATGAACCGCCACCGAATTTGACGCCGAATTGTTCATATTATTGCCTAGCATAACTGGACAGTGCCGCTAATAAAGACCGAAACAATCGTCAGCTACAGACATGAATAGATCGGTCGAGTTTGGGTCGTGCTTAATTTCAAGATTCCGGTAGATCTCGGCGTCGTGGTGGTGAGTGTTTCGCCCAGATTCTGGAAGGAGCGAGATTGGATGCGGTTTTATATGAGTCGTCAATGGCGAAGGGACAGGAATGTACCGCCGTGATATGACGAGGTTCACGCTGGCGAGTATAAATGGGGCCGTCCCAGGCTCCTTTTGGAAGCTCATGTGGATATTCATCTCGGATGACTGCCTGTGGGTGCCTCTGAGGCTCTTTGAGCTTGGAGGATTGGCCATCTATACTTTAGGGGTGAGCCTGGCTCTGTACGATACTCTCGGTTATTCAAATTTCTTGCGGGCCTTGTCTTCTCTAGTAGCTCTGTGTCATGCTTAGCGCTCAACTCGATTCAACCACGACTATCATAGGTTTGACTTTCCCGGAAGCATCCCGTCCGCCTTTACCGGTCCACCTAATCCTTTCAACTAACCATGCACTTTTAGAAGTCTCCCACATCGACTACATTGTCTTACCTTGCATCCGGTTGCAACCGCGTTGAGTTTGCCTGCTGCTGGGTGCACCTGTAGTCAACGGATTTGCATATTAACTCAACAGCGATGTTTTGTTTTTTTCAACTGTGTGACCGTCAAAAGGAAGCGAGTGAAGTTCGTTTACCGGTTGCCGTAAAGGAAACAAGCAGGTCAGATTGGATCCTCAATATGGTCTCCTGTATTTTCCATTCACCAATGGCAGCGCCCGGTGACCAGGTCAGGAGACGTTCGCTATTCCATGGTGCTCCAGATATGTATGTTGAACATCTACGGGTTGCGGATTAAAATATCGTGTAAAAAAGTTGTATCTCCAAAACAAAAGGATGACCTGCAAATATACATTGAAAACAATAAAGTAGCATGAAAGAAACAATATCGATACAGGTTAACGAGCTAGTGTTGAGGCACTGTTGAGTGTTTCGGTACCGCAACAACGTTGACCCAGGTTCACGAGCTGGCGCTTTTTGCTTCGTGAAATCGGTCGATACCAGAGAAGTGCCCCTGCGATAAACATTAAGCAGCAAAAAAAATTATTTTTTACCGTATACCATTGATCTGTGCGCTCGTCATCGCTTCGAGAAGCCCTCCAAGAGGGCTTTACGAGGACCTCCACTGTGCATCGTCCTCCACACTATATAGTAAATGATACCATGTTCCTCATCGCATAAGTGCTTAATACGCGTGTGGCTTGCGGCTTCGAGGAAGGATTTCTTTTTCTTATCTACTACTGCAGGGTGGATATCAATCATCTGAATAAGTACAGCAGTGTCAAGAGAAGGGGTGCATGATAGCTAAACAAAATGCCCATATTTTACGATGATATCCAAGTACATACGCACAATTATTGATAGCGCAACAATTCTTGCTTCTCTCTCCTGGTGGTAGATCCACAAAATACGTCAGAAGCTACAGACACAAAAAAGCCGCAATTGAAACTGTCGGTCCGCATACCAAGATCTGCCACGTATGTATTGATAACGACGATCACCTTGAGCTGGGAGCAGCGGGAGTATTACAGTTGCAACAGTATGCATATGGCTCCTATAGCTGGAACACATAGGATCGTACATAAATACCTCGAAGGTTGCGATCCGCATCATAAAACTGTAGTTATCCGGGGTGAACAGAGTCTCATTCGACAATCCATAGAAGGGGTATACCAGATCGTTGTGGTTGATGCTCAACAACAACGCTCAGTCTTGTTGGTTTGCTGAAAATGCCGTTTGTGCGCAAACTAAAAAGCTTCTGGAGCAGATACCCGACCGTTTGGTCGCCAAAACGATCCCCTCAAGCAACTTCTACCATCTCTATCTAGATTTAACAAAACAAAAGTTTGCGTTGAACATCACCTTGTACCACACAACTTACCGTACCTTAGTCGACAGCAAGGGCAACGCTACCAGTCTGTTGCCAAGGCCTGGATCTCTCAGTACATGTAAATCAGTAGTGGTCACGCTCGAAACGTCAATTCGCTAGATCCTGAGCTGCGCGTTTGGGGTGCATTTACTGGCTATAATCACACCGTGTCGACGCTTCATAACACCAATAACCGTTGTCATAAAAATGCCCACACTCTAAATTTCCACAACAATTTTCCACAACAATTTCCTTTTCTCCACTTTTTTTCTTTCCTTGAAGCGCGGACACCCAATGTCTAATTACTGGTCACAAGGGAACTCGAAACATTTTCTCCCATAGCGAAATGTTAATTGGTGCACTTTCTTCTTGATAAAAACCGTTAGTAAGGGGTTTAGAAAACAAATGCGGTCGTCGACGAATTTTGGTGACTATTCCTTACACATTTCCACAGCACCATGATTTAGTAAGTCAACAACCAGTGTCTCACTTCACAAAATTACTCCGAATTTAAATTGTTTTCTTCAGCACCGGGACATCCACCGCCAAAATCCTTCCCGACATCACCCGGTTGACCTGGGGTGGCTACGCTCAGCGCAGCATCCCCATAGGAAAAAAGCCGAGCATGTGTTGCAGAAATACCAAGTCAAGGCTTGCGCTGAGTGACGCGCTGGTGGTGACTGAGCTACAGGCTGAGCACCAAACCCACTGCACGATAATTTAACAAGAAGGCGCGTTCGTGTAAGAGACAAGCGTCCAAGAACTAGTTCTCAACGCGTCGGCTGGTCAGTAAACGATTTATGCGCTGCAATCTGCCTTCATTAGGCAGCAATTGTCCAACACGTGAGGTGCTTTGCACCAGAGTAGGCTTGGCTACACCTGCACATAGGATATGGAACACTATACCTTAGCCAACCGTTCTAGACATACAAATACACACTCGGAGGACACCGCTGTCGCCGCACAGTACTTCGGCTATTGAGATTTCCGTGTCCTCCTGCTCGCAACATCTACAGTGTTATGCTATAAATAACTTCAGCTTCGATCATACTAAAATTTATAATACTATACAAAACTGGCACCAAACTTACATGGAACTTGTTTGTAAAAACGATGCAACGAAGGCAGAATTTAATGTTGGTGTCCAATACTGTATTTATCAGCTTACTGTGGTAGGTGTTTGCTTTTCGTCAATGGCTCATTAGACCGCTCGCAAAGCGAAATATTGATGTCAGGTCTGAAGACAGGCATACCCACCTTTCCGATTCTGACGAATCATGTGTATCCCCTGGTTTTTGCTCCATCATTATTTTCTTAGACAGTAGTATTCGTGCCTGTAAATCGTTCCCGGTACTTACAGCAACACTTGCACGGATGCAGCGGTATACTGGCGCCAATACCCAAAGAAGTTCTTCAAACTGCAGGTAACAGTGAAGGCTGTAGTTCGAGTGCAAGTAGTTCATCTTGCAGTGCAATAGGTATCCGCAAAAAAAATAGGCGACGTACAACAGGAACCCAGCATGATCGTTTTTGTTTCGTCCATCACGTCGAAACATCCGTCGAAACTTTTAATCTTGTGCCTTTGTCTAACGCTATTATAGCGCTCGCTGATATTGCACCATCTCAACGCCAGCCCTCTCTAAATCGTCACTCATGTATAGCTGATGCGGTTCTTGCACGCACCTTCCCGCTTTGGAATACAGGAACAAGTACTCCGTAGGACGATTGTTAGCATTAATCAATATAGCCACGTGCCTGGTAATGTCAGCTAAAGCAGGCGAGCGCTTGCTCACGACTCATATTGGTTCCGGACGGCGCTGTCATCATCTTCGTCGGCGTCCTTTAAAACATGCACAAAGGTTGATCGTTTGGCATGCTTGAGAGCCGTGCCGATGTTTGCGCTGGGGAGACGTAGGAGTAGATACCCCACGGAGGAAACCCATATTTTAACACGTTGGACAACAAGTTGAATTGGGTAGCTGATCAGGAAACTTCTAAAATCTTTTGGCTAAATATAGTTCGACAGCGTGTTTTGAGTTACAACTGTTTGGGTCGCCAAAAACTACATTTAATCCTTTTGCGAAACATAGGGATATACTATCCTTTACAAAACTAGGTCAATATAAAAAACTCGCATTTCTCGCCCTTTTAGAGGCAGATCTCACGCACATATCAAGTCAAATCTCACAGGATGCACTTGCGGCCTTGTATAAGGGCCGTTCTTATCCAGGATCGCGATCCCAAAATTGCGCTGTGATTGGTCGATCTAGCGCAAATATTCGAGATTACGTGACACATGCAATCCGACCTTCGGATTGTGCCCTTTGTGGGGTCGCAGGATCGCACCGCAGCTCGAATGGTCGACCAAGGCAGCGTGCAAGCAAAACCCCAAGGTTTTGGGTAGCACTAGCAAACACGACGTCATAAACTACACGCATGCACTTGGGCTGTACTTTTAACGCTCTTGGTGTGTCCGTAAAGCGCTGATATGTGTTTACACATAATTACATTCAGTTTTTCTTATTTTGTTTTGTATGGGAGGACACTGAGGTCGCGATCCGGTTAGGAACGACTGAATCGTGCTTTTTATAGAAACCTTGAAATTCTGGGATCGCGATCCCGGTTAAGAACGGCCCTAAGGTCGCATTCTTCGCTCTTTTAGGTAGCAGTTTAATTGGCTGATATTCACATTTCTGACATATTAAAACCGAGGAAGGCGCTGATTGGACAAAACAAGATGGCTACAAGGCAACCTTGCGTAAGAAAATTTATATTACCGCTTAAATGACAACATGATGGCCCCTTTCTGAACAAGTTTGATGCCACGATGATGTTTGAGTGTTGACTAGCCATGGGTGCTGTCACCTAGATTTTAACTCTCCAGTAGCATTAGATACACCTCCCTAATGGTTAATGTCCCCATACCCTTCTCAACCATCAACAATGTGTGTATGATGACGGATTGTGGCTACTTTAGAATGTCATTACTAATTACTCTGTAGTTTTATATTCACAAAACTGAACGTCTCAAAAATTGCCATTTGTATAGAATAAGTGACCTGTGATAATCAATCACGACAAGCGGCGCGTGGCAACCCTCAATCAGTCCCCCTCCATTCCCAAGAAGTCGAGGAAGGGGGGCAAGCGAGGTTCCTGGTGAGAAGAGAACGCAGAAACTGGCGGTAGGATGGAGTATGCAGGGAGGAGACAATGAGATCGTTGAAAGCATTCGGGATGTTCTTGATAGCAAAAGCTTGGTCTGTCTCCGTGTCACTTGCAGCAATCACACATCCGTATGCACCCTGCCCCACTGCCTTGATCATCTGGTTGCGCATCGGCACGTCAAAGTTTGTGTTCCCCACTCGGAACTAAGGGCTGTCACGCTTTGTATCACGGAAAGAGCAACCGCGAGCCAACGCAACACGGTGACTCATATTCAGGATGCAGAGGGCAATGAAGGTGAAGTGTTGCTCAAGGACATCTTTGGATTCGGATTGAGTCATATTCCGAGATGGATAATAACGTGGAGCTCCGAAAAGGACGAAGAGCTAGGCGATCGGCTGTATGCAACGGCAAATGATATGTGGGTATTAAGCTGTGCAATTGTGGTCTCGGCTATATGGCGATGGAATATTGACAGATTGCACAACTTGAAAACGATGTCCAACTTGGTCACGGCGGTGGCGGGATGTAAAAACAATGATAGAAGAAGGAATGCGACGGTACTTAATGCACCTGTATCCGTTAACGGAGGCCTCGAAGTGGCACCTACAGATCGCGACAGAGATCAGTAGGCAATGGGGAATGCAGAACATCGACTCAGAGACGCCAACGCGATCTCACATCAGAGTGGGATTTTTCGATGGCGGGTCTCGAGGAAACCCAGGTGCAGGGGGTAGTGGCAGTGTGTGGATACATGTACCGGAGGATGGTCAAGAGTGCAAGATCGTGTGTGTGGCGGCTACAGCACTCGGCAACCGTACCACAACGAACAATCTCGCGGGATTTGTGGGATTACAGCGGCTGTTAGCCAGAGCTGTAGAGAAGAAGAGGTCCAAAGTGCACGCCGTGGGGGATAGTGCTCTCCTTGTGGGGTGGATCCAAGTACCGAAATCAAGAAAAATGAAGCACTGGTATCGTATCACGAAGAGATTGGCCGATGTATGCGAGGTAGCGAGCTGGATGCATCACTACAGACGTCACAACAAAATGGCAGATGCGGTGGCATATTACGCGATGGATATGCATTGAAGTTGCATGGTAGCCGGTGGAGAATGGACACACGAGATATTGTCGGTGGTGGAACCGTTTGTGGCGGCAGACATCGGCAAGTGGGGGGAAGGGCAGGAAGCTGGCAGCTCTAAGTGAGAACAAGGAGGCTTGAGGAGTGAGAGACTTGCAGACGCAGCGAAATGCTGGCCGACTTGACAGGAGGAAACGGACGTCGAGAATGGGTATTAGTGTTCAATCATGAAAGTGGTAAGCAACACAATACACCTCACCATTATTATTATTAAAAAAAAGAACGCAAAATCTGCAGTCGAGACAGCGAATCAAGCGGCGCCACCTCACGCAGGCCACCGCTGAAGATGCGTCCATGCCCACCCCTTGGAATGTGAATTTCAGCGACGTATGGGCTGCTCTTTTACGAGAAGGCTGGAGCTCTAAAAGGCCTCGCGGTCGTAGTTTAGATCACCGATTTCAGTAAATACTACCAGCGGGGCGGCCCGGGGGTCCTGACTTTCTTTGGGGGGAACAAGATGTGCTATAATGCATAAGAAATCGGAACTCCATCGCTCCCGACGATGTGGACGGTTATTCCGTCATCCTCAACAATAGCTCTGCGGCACCAGTTGAGCGTCGGTGAGGTGACGGCGTGCCGTACAGACTCTAACCATGCGCGTGTGATGTGTTGTAATGGAGGAGGAGGTCCTGTCGGCAGCGGCCGGCGGCAGCAGGGGGGCTGAACAAAGTGAGCCGCATCGAAATTTTCGTGAAACATAAAATGTATAATGATGTATGATGGTTGCTGTAGTTGTTGAGTGTGACCGAGAGGTAGCAAGTGATTCAGACAGTGGTGAGGCTGACCTCAGTGATAGGCGTTGAGGTCTGAGCATGCCTGACGATGTTTGCCATTTATGCTGTAGGAGGAGGGGTGCGTGATCTGGAGCTGCAGAAGAACGTGGTATTGGTGGAAGCATTATCACCGATGGGTATAGGACTCGAGGTGGGCGCAGTATTCGAGGCGGGCGAAGTTCTCGAGGTGGACGATATGTTCGAAGTGGCCGTGAAACTGGAAGTTGAATTCGTACTCCCAGAGGCCCTAGTGCTCAGCGGAGCCGTGATGCAGGAGATGATGTTGCTTCTTGCAGAGGCCGGAGTGCTAAAAGAGATCGTGGCTCTCGTGGTTCTTGTGGTGGTCGTGCGGGCAGCTTTGCCGTGTTGGTACCGATCCTGACGCTCTCAGAGACTGTGGTGCAATGGACGGAGTTGATAGTGAGGTTACCTCTGTATCGATTGGAGGTGGCATAGCAAGTATCAGTGGTGTGGGTGATGTGATGACTCAGGCGTCACTCTCGGCTCGTGGCGGCACGACGGCGTACTTATTTGCCTCGCGCAGTGTCTGACGCCAAAAGTACACAGCTATGTAGGCGAAGAAGCTTGAGCTGACTGAGTGCTCGAATATATGTTGAAACTCAGGTCGCACGTAGGTCTTTGTTGTGACGCCAGCGTGCGCGTATAGGTAGGAGGGTGCATCAAATTTTTCTCTTGGTACAAAGCGCATGTTTTTGATCGCCTCCACCTCCGCAAGACTGGACGGGAGAACATTCCCAGGATCAAACGCCTCGAAACGATCTTCCTCCAGTTCGAAGCTGTCTGAATCGATTTCAATCTCTTCCGCGGGATCAGGCTACACGAGTACTTGCCAAGTGATGTCTTTCACACATGTCCGTCAGTGTCGTCGTGTTGGCACCGATGCGGATGCTCTCAGTGACTTTGGTGCAATGGATAGAGGTGCTAGTGGGATGCATTTGTACCATTTGGAGGTGGCACAAGGTTTGGGCGGGGAGCTTGAAGACTAGCAATTTAGTAAAATATAACGCTCTTCTTGTTCTTGTCGTGTATTTTCCAAGTTAAGAACAACAAGAACAAGAAGAGCGTTTACATTTTACTAAATTGCTAGTCTTCAAACTCACCGCCCAGATCTGTACTCCTAAACCAGCCCGCAACTACTTGATCCTTAACGAGGTACGCGACAAGTGGTGGAGAAGCAGGGTAGTTGAAGGTTTTGCTAAGTGAGCACCGACGAAAGACTACGCCTACTGAGAAGATAAACCGAAGTGAGGGCAGCTCTCACTAACGAGAAGTAAGGGGTCGCGTCTCTGCTAGTTCGACAGGGGTCTACTAGCAAGGTGCTCGGCAACTACACTTAAGGTCGGGACAAAGCCCAATTCGGAAGCGCATATCAAGTGAGTCAGAAGTGAACTACTGGTGAAGACTGACTCGAGAAGAAGAACTACCGTTATCCTACCAACTGGTCGTCAACTGGGTCTGGGAGTGGATTGCCTGGGCGGGTGTACTACCGCTACAAGAATTCAAATCAGCAGAAGAACAAGAGAAAGAAGAAGAAGAAGAAGAAGAAGAACCAGAAATCGAGATGGCTGACTTCAACGACGACAGTAGCAGCACTACCTCGGGTGGAGGCACTAGCCAAGCAACCACTTCATAATTCGGAAGTGGAGGAGGTCAGCCAGCTACTTCTTCCCCCTTAGGTGTAGGTGAGGGGGGGGGTCATCCCGACTCGCCCCAACCGCGTAGTCACTATCAATGTGAACCGACTGAAGCCGTTCCGGGGTCGCTGGAGCCGACCCTTCCCCGTAGAGTCGATCCCTGGAGAAGATGGCAATGAACCACTCGCAGGGGAAGATCTGCCTTCAACTAGTTATGTGGAGCGACTTGTGATCGGTTCAGAGGAGGCTGCTTTCTCGGGCGCTAGTCAGCTAGAAGAACGAAGTCGGGTGAGCTGCAGTACGTGGTGCTGCTTGCTACTTACGTACTTCGCTGAAGCCGGATTTCGACGTGCTGATCACTACCTTTGAGAATACTCGCCGTGAGTATGAAGGGCTCCCGGAGCTGCGGAGAAGTGATCGATTGGCCGCCTCGAACGCGGCTGTCGACAGGGACGAGTTGCTTTCTAAGTGATTAGTCGGGCTAGTCTGGGAGAAAGTGACTCCTTGGACTCGAGTCTGACTGAGAGCTCTTGTTGGACACTCACTTACATAATTTCCTGCATTTACGAGCAGGATGAGACTGCTTTTATATTTTATTGCGAAATTCCGACTTCTGACTACTTGGCGAAGCCACTCAGTGGAGTGATTTCTTACTTGTTGGACTCGCTGATTTTCGACTACTTATGGGGTAACTTGGGAGAGTAATTTCACGACTATTTGAGGGGAGAAGCACTTGATTGATTGGGGAAGTGACTCCAGAACGTGGAGAAGCGACCGCTTGACTGCCTAGAAGAGGAGATTCAGCGATCAGTTGATGCGCCGAATTCGTGTGTATTTGCAGAAGTGAGCTGCAGCGCAACCCCGATGATTATTCGAAGAGTGAGTTCGTGACCACTTGGAGGAGTGACTTAGTGGAATGGCTAAACGATGGTGTCCGCTAAACGGCCGAAGTAAGATAAACGATGAAAACCATATGTGAAATTGCTGAAGTTAAAATCTCGAACTACTACTCAAGATATGCACTGCTCGGACGTTACCCTCGGCCCTACTCGCCATCGGTCTCGCCGTCCCTTCACTAAGTTTTGGATTTCTGGGGCAGAGGCGACTTCTCCTCGTCCAGATCGACAATGGGCTCCTCTTCGCTGCTTTTGTCTTCTTCGCTGTCGCCGTCTGAGCCCGTCCCATCTTCTTTATTCTTCAGAGCGATGGCCCGTACGGCCGTGTAATAGCCGTTGGGGTGCCGCAAGGGAGTGTAGCCAGGCAACTTCTCCTCGCCGGGTCGAAACGCTGGAATGAGCGGAGGGTCAAGCTCACCGCTCTTCTTCTTTTCCTTCAGGGTCTTCTCGAGCTTCGATCCGCCCACTGTGAATCAGTGTAAACCACGCCCCATTGAGACGCTCTCCGACCCATCAGTCGTGCCAGGAGTCTCGCTTCGCACAGGTATCGTGTGTGAGCTTGAGTTAAGGCTAGGAACTCAAGCTAGAGCCTCGTCGATGAGCCGATACTCGGGCTTCTGGTGGGGTTTAGAGCGTTCGTATAGACGAGCAGTGATGTGATGTTGAGGAAGGCACCTTGGTCCAACTGGAAGGGCCTGATAGCACTTCGGACCCTGGTACGATACGCCTCTGGATCTTGGACGTAGAGCGTGGTGAGGTTCTGGATGGTGGGACCATCATAAGACGTGGCATGCAGTGCATTATTGCCAGGCTGCCCACCCATCCACATGAGCAGGCAGTCGCTGTCGACCCCTCGAAGAGCTTCAAGAAACCATAGTAGCCCCCTGTATCGATGCACTGACTGAGGAACTTGAGTCGCTTTGCGCAGGCGGACTGTTTTCATCTCCGACGTGCTCCACGGTGAGAACTGGTCTTGAGTGGCGCGTTCAGCTTCCAGTCGATAAAGTGAGTCCTGTTCGACATCCAGAAGCGCCAGTGGGCCACGTGCCGGTTGGTGTACTCCTCTGGATCGTACCACACCCGAGCGTTCTCCCATGGGTAGGTCAGCTCAAACGGCGCCTTCTGCATGTTGTGCCCTGCGGTAGATGCCCTCCACGTCTTTCAGAACAGTGGGCGGCGTCTTGTCGGACAACACCAACGGACTGAAGTCGGTCTCCTAGGACTGTTCCTCTGCGCTCGTAGCTTGGCGCTTACCCAGAGATAACAGAGCCGAGCTGGCAGCGGCGTCCATGGACGAGGACTTGTGCTTCCCTTTGTGCGTCGTGGAGGCGTAATATTTCTTGCGCTTGCTTTGAGGAGACGGCGGAGGGGTGGATGCGACCCCCTTGGAGAAGAAAGTACCTGCAATCCTGCAGAGGTGAGAAGGGATAGAGACTTGTGTCACGGAGGTGTTTTTGCAGACTGAGCTCTATTACATCTTCCACTAACACCGTTTGTTTCTCCAATACAGCTAACTACCACTATATCGCGCGACGCCTACACGGCGCGTCTCTTCATGACGGCAAAACTCCCCATCGCAACTCGCCCGGAAAGATCGTGCCTCCTCAAAGATGTCACGGTCCTTCCAACACTACTAGCAGATACCTTCTAAGGTATCCTCTCTGTCGAAAAGTCCGATTGCCGCTTCTAGCTCGGCCTAAAGGGGCTTTCTCCGTTCCGCAGGGCTTTGGCAAGTCCTGGGGGGGGGCTGCGCGCTAATTCGTACTTCTCTGGCGCTAACTTCATTTTTTACCCTAAACCGTTTTCATCAATGAGGTTTTTAACCCCTCAAACGCGAGAGCCTGTATCAGACACGATATGGCAAAATCTTTATCTTGTATAAGACACGATAAGAAAATTGACTTGATGTTTGTAGGATGAATACAAACTTTAAGTCAATTAGGGAATGGGGTGTCTGAAGTGTCTCACAAATATTCCCGCAATGTGCGATGGACGTGTGCCAGGATGAACATAGAGAGTGCATTCCAAGTGTGCTGTGGCCCATACAGCTGACCGACGCCACTCATTTCTCCCTCATTCAAGAATTCGCGGGCTTTCGAGAAGATGTCAGGATTTACAGCTCGCTGGAAGGAACTTACAAAGGAAGGGTGGAAGGCAGGCGCCCGACTGGGCTAGCGGTCAGTCACACGTACTTGCGCCCGGGGAAGACGAAGAAAGACGTAAGAGGCGTAGACTACTTCATCGGAGAGGAGGAGCTGATGGATTACCTGGATCGCGTAGACCTTGGTACGTATTGGCGCTGAATATGTAATCCTAGGAAAGGACTCACGCCTACCAATACTGCAGAGGCTTTGAAGAATGCTGAGACGGATACGGCTGCCGCGGCGATAGCTGAAGATGTGCCGAATGGTGGAGGTGCTGCTACTGCTGAGATGACTGGTAGTGGCGACATGAATGTTCTACCTCCTCAAGCGAACCCTACGACGCCCAGCGACGGGAGTAGTAGGCGCCAAGGTACGACGCTTTATCCTGTATGATATCTGTTATCACTTGAACTTATCTTGTATGATACGGTTTATTACGATTCATTTGGTAACCAATTACGATCCCGTGAAGGTGTTGGTGATGTCGATGCTGAAGATCGTGTCGAAGAACATGATGTTTCTGCAAGTCAAGTCGCTGGTAAGAGGGGTTTACGTAACCAGTCACATACAAGATATGTGTACGTGTTATCTTGTATACTAACCATTACGTTGTATCGTATTAGATGAATATGATCTATCCCCTGAAAGTGATGACATACCATCGCCAATGCTACGTTGTGAATTGCCGCATGTGACTACGCCCAGAAGCCGGCGAGTGGATATTGGATCCGATTACTCTGCTAGTTCACCTGCTCTGCAACGCAGCATTGACGATGCATTCGAGGAAGTGGACGAGAATGGGCGTCAAGTTGCAGAATCTCGTAGACCTGGCGGTAGTACTGCCATCTCCTTAGGTTGGTCAATCCTGTACATACATGATAATGGTACAGGATACGCCTTACTAACATGTATGTATGGTTGAAACTGCAGCCGATATCAACATCGTACAAGCGTCCGAAGACCCCACTGAGTTTGCGGCAATGAAGTCTGATGCAGAAAATGACGATGGTGCGTCTGACGGAGACGATGGCTCGTTAGGTGTAGACTCAGCGGAAGACGGAGAAGATGAGACGGCTGCTGAATTGGATGTCGTGTTTGACGAGTCGCTGCTCGATGCGGTCGGAGGGATTGCTCAAATTTCTAGAGGCACGATAAATGCAGATACCCTCAAGGACATGTCTGTCTAAACCTGTATCATACAGCCTATATCCGTACCGCGATCAGCCTTACGAGGTCCGTCCCATGGAGTCGCTTCGTGAAGACTACCCGCGCCTGTATGAAGGAACGTACGGCCCTACGCCTCGTGCTTTGGAGGTTGCCACCACAGTGTCTGGAGCACTGTTCTACTTTGTACAACCAGCATTGTGGGAGCAAATTGCCGAGGCTAGCAATACGTACTTCGAAAAAAAATTGGATGAGAGGGTGGACGAGCAGTACGCCAAGCAAGTTGCACGGGAAAAGAAGAAACCTGGATTCAAAAAAAGCTCTCACGCCGAGATCAAGGCGTGGCTTCTCCAAACACCAGACATCACACCTCGAGAGCTGTGCGTGTTTATTGGCTTGCTCATGGCACGAGTAATAGCTCCCAACAAGGAAAAGCTGGAGCACCACTGGAAGACAACAAGCGAGGGAGCAATCCCGCGCGGCAACTTTGGGGCCTTCATGAAACGAGATCGCTTCATGCACGTTTCGCGCAACCTTCATTTTAGCAGCAACAGTGACTCACGAGCTACACAGGACCGTGCATGGAAGCTGAGACCTGTGATTGAAGCTCTACAAGCTCGGTTCCAGGCTGGATACGTACCGCCTCCTGTCATGGCATTCGACGAGGCCATGTTACCCTCCCGTTCGTCTTTGAATCGCATGAGGGTCTACATGAAAGATAAGCCCCATAAATGGGGCACCAAGCTTTTCATGCTTTGCTGTTCGACATCGGCATATTGCATTCGGTAAGTGGCGAGTGTGCTTGCACACTCGCCTATTTTTTTTTTTTTGCAAAGTGTGTTTAAGCTGTATTATACAGATTACTGACTGTGCTAACATGTATGATACAGTTTTGAAGTATATTGCGGAAAACGTCAACCCGATGGTACTTCTTCTTCTTCCGACGCCAGATCCGGCCCAGATGCAGTCGTTCGCAACCTGATAAACGTATTTGGCCCCACAGGGTCAAGTGAGATGCGTCTTATCGATTCTACACGGCCCCCACTCTCTCGATGCAGCTACTGTCGCTGGGTTTCTACAGCATCGGGACGGTTATGACAAACCGGCGTGGATTGTGCAAGGAAATTATCCAGAAGAAGAAATCGCGACCGGCCAATGTTCACCGCGGTACATATACGGCTGTTGAGAACAAACTCGTCCCCAGTATCAAAGCGCTGTGCTGGTGGGACAATCGGCCCGTTCACATGCTTGCAGCCGGAGGCAGCGTCAAACCAGATCGAGTAGTGCAACGAGAGAAGAGTGGAGAACAGGTTGAAGTGATGTGTCCTCGTATTGTCAAGGACTATCAAACTTTTATGGGCGGAGTTGATGTCCATGATCAATTTCGCCTCCAGAGGTAAGTGGTGCAAACTTGTATATACACGATATCGTTGAATCTAATCCTGTATAATTCATGTTTGACAGATACTCTCTTCAGTTAGCACTGAAATACAAGAAATACTACAAGTCTCTCTTCTTGGGATTTCTTGACCTAGCCATTGTCAACGCGTTTATTGTTTACAATAGCCGTCGGGTCGCCGACGGGAAGAGCAAGCTGAGCCACGTCAAATTTCTAAAGCAGCTACACCTGGAGTTGGTGCAGCTGGAAGAGTCGGATTGGGACACCCTACGAAGGACAGACTGCACGCCAACAAAGTCAAGGCAGCCCCCAATGCAACGAAGACACGTCCCGGTGCAAGTGGATGAATGGCGCGAGGGCAATGGTAGGCAGGGACGGAAACGACGACAGAGGGCTTGCAAAGTATGCTCGATATTGAAGGAGACAGGAGATGCTAAAGGGGGTGAGACGACATATTACTGCAGTAACTGCAATCTACGCAGTACTTCCAAGAATGCCAGTGCCGCCCGGGTGTATCTGTGCAACAAGGTCAAGCAATGGTGAGTCTGTTTCCTGCTTTGAGATCTGGCACCGGCACTAGCGAAATGGCACCATGTTACCTCCTTCGCATCGGAAGAAGAAGATACGTGCGAGGAAGACAGCTACCCCTGCTGAAGAAGAGGCCAAGAGCGGAAGTGGTGATAGCAGCGCCGATGAGCATCAGCCCAAGAGACATCGTCACGAGGGACATCTTGAACAGCTGCTGATAACATGTCGCTAGGTACCAGCACTATATCACAAAATTGAGTACATTTTAACTCTTTATCTTGTATATTGAAAACTCGTTAGCTTGTAAAAGACACGAGCGTTGTTTTTCACCATCATAGGTGTAGGTGCTTGACCAGGCTTTACACATACAAGATATCTAATTATGCTAAATTAAGTATTGTTACCCTTCTCACCAGATACACGTTAAAATTATTAGGGCTGTGGGAAATTGGCGAACTGGAAATCGCTCGCGTTTGAGGGTTATATAGGATAGGGTATTGCGCCTGAAACAAACCAACCAACCAAAGTGCAAACTTTTGGTTTGAATTTCAAACCAAAAGTTTGCACTTTGGTGGTTCGAACATAAATTACTGAAACTCCAAGCCACAACGCCGGCTCGGAGTTACATGGTTTGGAGTTTCGCTCCCAACTCAATTTGGTTTGGAGATAGAATCAGTCAGAGAATCTTGAAACGTCAGGTTCAAATTGTTGCGGTTCAAACCAAACCATGTAACGGTTTCAAACCTGGTTCATTGGTAATTTTGGTTTCAAAGGTTGGTTTCGGGCGTTTGGGAATTTCCGCTTCTTTAAAAATAGAGTGTTTGCGAAAAAGTGTCGTCAATTTTCAAGTCGTCAATTTATTCGCCTTCATGTTCCTCACTATACTGCTACAGTTGACCACTACAATGCACACGGCGGCGCTATAGATAACCTGCGGCTGAACTGCTTCTCGACTGAGGAATTCACTCTATTTACCCGCCGCGAACTTTGCCTTGCTGTCCTCTCCTGTCAACTGCAGCACCTTGTACGGGATGTTCGTCTCGTCGAGCTCCTTGGCGATACCCAGCTCGGCTCGTAACGTGTACTGCGAGATGTAGTCCCACGTATCAAAGTGTTTTTGCATCTCGGGGTCTGGGTCCGCGTACCAGTCGTCTACAGCACAAAACAAGCAAGTGAGTAAACTAGAACGGCCCTTTCTCTCCTACTCAAGCCCAAGTACTTACGTCGAATGAAGTCCTTGTCGCGCATGTCAAAGTGTGACATCATGTGTTCGTACGAGTTGTAGATTTTCTTGTCGCTCAGCAACGGCAGTGCCGGTTTGAACTTTGGGTCGATGTGTTTCATCATGAGCTTCTCCCAATCAATTGTCTCGAAGAACGGGTGCTCCATGAACTCGGCAAAGCCCTTCTCACCGCTGCAGGCCAGTCGGTGCTCCGGGGATACCTCCAGCAACCGCTTCAAGAAATCTTGTGCATTCCGAGTGAGATGCAGCGGGAACGTCACGCCTTGTGCCATTTTTTGCAGCTCAATCTTGTGTTGTGTCCGAGGTGACAGCCGAAAAATCTCCTCGTTGGCCACTTCCTGGAAGAAGTTGCCACTCGAGTGCATGCTAAACGGCTGGAAGCCACACATGAGCTCGAAAATAGTGACTCCAAGAGACCAGAAGTCCACAGCGTGAGTGTAACCAGGTCGCTGTTCACGCTTCACCAACTTGCCAGAGATGATTTCCGGTGCCATGTAGCCTCGTGTGCCTACTGTCGTTTTCCGACGTGTGAGCTTGGGCTGCTGTGGAGTATACCGATAGTCCCCGGTTGAGTCTTCCTTCCTGAGTTTCAACGGATCAAACCCTGCTGCTAGACCCATGTCGGCTAAGATTACGTGGCCGTCCTCACCAAGAAGTACGTTGCCCGGCTTCAAGTCGCGATAAATAAGCCCCAACTCGTGCATGTGGTTGAGTGCAAGACCAATTTCAGCAGCGTACAGTCGAACTCGGTCCTCATGAAGGTAGCCATCACGAGACGATTTCAACGCGTCTCCTAGGTCTCCGCCCCGTACAAGCTCCGTCACGATGATAGCGTGTGCCGGGGTCTGGAAGCTGTAGTGCATGTCCAGAACGAAGGGGTTATGGCAGATCTGCAAAATGTCTTTCTCCGACGTAATTTGGCTCAGTTGGTCGTGGTGTTCGTCCAAAAGACCAGTCTTGAGCTGGATCTTCATAGCTACGTAGCAAACGCACACAGTTAATACAATTATTATAGTAGAGATGCTCTCCTGGATGCATACCATAGTGTTTGCCTGTCGATTTCTTTCGTGCGTGTACTACACGACCGAATCCGCCACTGCCGAGAAGCTCCAGGTACTCGAAATCCTCGATCGTAACCTTGTTGTACGTTTCCTTCAAGTCCTTCTTATAGGCGTCGTACTCCGGCGAAGACTTAAACCGCATGAACGTGTTCTGGCACATATCAGCTACGATGTTGGTCATGAGAGGGTCGAAAAAATCGACTGTCGCGCTTGTACCATGATTCCCCTCCAACTCGGCGATTTGTTTCTGAAATGCATAACGTATAATGAGTTGATGAGCATCACAAAATAGCTAAAGCAGCGATAAACCCACGTCGTAGAGCGCAATGAGGTCGGAAGTAATACTTCCCAGCGCCATGGTCGACCCGTTCTTGATGTACTTGCGGTAGATGAGCTTGGCCATCGACTTGCGATAGCCAATCGACGGAGCCTCCCGGAACTCTTTGATTTCCACCCAGCAGAAGAAAGTTTCGGACGTCATGATCTTCTTGGCGAAAGTTCCGATGTGTTTCTGTCCCACTGGGTCGTGCAGCATGTGCAACAACTCCTGTTCGTTCGTGGACGGCTCTCCATTGGCGCCAGCAAACGGTTGGGCGATTTTCCACTGTGTCTTGGCAGCCACAAGGGGCGCGTGGTGCGGCTTGTTGGCTAGGTTTAAAAACGCTGCGACGATCCGCGACGGTGTCTGCAACCGCATCGAGCCATTCACGTCGGTCGTCACGGAGGCTCCGGCGCCCATGGCCAGCTACAATCTCTGATCTTCACTGTGGCGAAGAGAGCAAACGACGACGTCCCCCAATAGACGATGAAACCAACCGATGATCCCGCAAAGACATAAATATAGCTGCCTCCTCCACAATAGCCTTGCTGTATTTACAGAACATGAGGGGGGGGGGGATAACTAGGCATGAGGTTCTGAGCGAAAACGATTGACTCAGTCTGGAACAACTTCAACGTGTGACAAAAAGTGTTCGCTTGAAGAAAGTATTTAAAATCTTACACAACCTTCACACCAATTCCTCATTTCTCGAAAGATATCATTCCCCCGTAAGTTCCGTCTCCGATGGGACTGTCCTTCCTGCTCTCTTTGGCGCTGCTGCTGTGCAGCGCCCATGCCTCCCTCAACGCTAGTTACTCGCTCACTATGAACCCCGTGGACGAGAACTTCTGTGACTCGACCAAGCAGCTGAGCGGCTACTTCAAGATCACAGGCTCCAAGTCGAAGAACTACTTCTACTGGTTTTTCGAGTCCCGCGGTTCCCCGTCCACTGATCCGTTGATCATCTGGCTCACGGGCGGCCCTGGATGCAGCTCCATCTTAGCGTTACTTCAAGAGAATGGCCCCTGCTCCGTGAACGACGATCTGTCACTTAAGAGCAATCCGTACTCGTGGAATGAACGTGCCAACGTCATGTGGATCGACCAACCGGTGGGCGTGGGCTTCAGCTACGGAGATAGAAGCGAGTACGTCACTTCCGAGAAGGAGGTGGGCGACGACATGTTCCATTTCTTGCAGGAGTTCTTCCAGGCCAAACCAGAGTACCAGAAATTGCCGTTCTACGTCTTCGGAGAGAGCTATGCTGGTCACTATGTGCCTGCCATCTCCCACCGGATTTTCACGGGCAACCAGCAGAAGGAAGGACCGGTGCACATTAATCTGCAGGGTTTCGGTATTGGCAACGGACTTACGGATCCAGAGGTGCAGTACAAATACTACCCTGATATGGCCTACAACAACACGTACGGCATCAAGGCCGTGTCTTACCCTGTGTATCTGGCCATGAAAGCTGCCGTTTCGCCCTGTGTGAGCATGATTTCTAGCTGCCAGACCACTAAAGCAGCTTGTCTGGCGGCGCAGACGTTCTGCAATGCAGCTCTGGTGGCGCCTTACTCGGCTTCGGGGCTGAATGTGTATGACATTCGAGCCAAATGTGAGCATTTTCCTATGTGCTATGATTTCTCTCACGTGGAGAAGTTCCTGAGGCTGGAAAGCACGTTGAAGAAGCTGCATGTGAGCCCCAAGAGCGCCAAATGGCAGAGCTGCAACATGGAAGTCCACGCGGGCTTCTCGTTCGACTGGATGAAGAACTTCGAGCAGTTGGTGCCGCCCATGTTGGAAGCTGGCATCAGGGGACTCGTGTATGCTGGCGATGCAGACTTTATTGTGAACTGGATGGGATGCAAGGCCTGGACGCTGGAGCTGCCGTGGAGCAAGCACGACGAGTTCCTGGCTGCGGAAGACAAGGAATGGACCGTCGACGGCAAGAAGGCTGGTCGCATTCGTCAGGTCGGACCGTTTGCCTTCCAGCAAGTGTACGAAGCAGGCCACATGGTGCCTCTCGACCAGCCCAAGAACGCGCTGGCGCTGCTCAAGGCCTTCACGTTGCCTGAGGAGCAAGAGGACGAGCACGAACAGGTTGCGGACGAAGCTGAGCAGCAGTGGTTGGACAAGGAGGCCATGATCAAGGACGAGAGCGTTATGAGCATCATGTAAGCTTCCCTACGGGTCAAATGATTGCGTGTGTATAAGTGAATTAGCTGCCGAAAAAGCGTGTGCGAGAGCTACGTAACGTAGCCTACGTGTAGCTAGGGGCACAGCAAAACTGAATTCAATATCAAAGCGGTTTACGCACGACGAGTGTGTAGCCTCCGACGTTTCCAGCATGGAACAGGTGTGCCACGCGAGTGTAGAAGTGATCAAGGCCTCGAGCTGCCGCCTCGCCGTCACGAGCGATCTGTGTCTCCAAAGCTGCATGGTATTGGGTCGCTCGATCCGTCAAATAGGGCTGCCACTTATTCGTTACGTCCTGGAAGTTTATTTTCTCGAAGCCGCAAGCGCTCAGCACCGCACGGATCTCGTCCTGACGCAGTAAGTCTGAGCAGTAGATATCCTTCTTGAGCGTGTCTTCCTCGTCTTTTGACAATTCCTTTCCGCGAAGGAAGAAGTCGTCCACGTACAAGAACCCGCCGGGCTTTAGACTGTCAAAGCAGCGCTGGAAAAGCTGTCGCCACTGACCGATGTGCAGGAAACAGAGCAGACTCACCACTGCGTCGTACTCGTTCTCTTGCACAGGTAGCTCCAAAAAGTCCCCGTTCAGATGGGCGACTTGGCCGTCGAGTCTGCAACGCCGCGTGAGTTCTCTGCCTGCCTCGCTCATGTCCGGCTGCAACTCCAATGCGTCCACTTTGCAGCCACCTCGATGCGCTAGCAGGCGAGCTGTGCCTCCAAAGCCCGTGCCGATGTCCAGCACCTTCTTCTCACCTGGAGACTCGTCCAGCAGCTCCACAATACGGCAGATTGGCTCGTCCCCAAAGAAGTGAAGCGAGTCGAGAGTGGACAATCGCTCCGGGTCCACTGGGACGTCTTTGCTGGTGTAGCCCAGTTCCTTCAGACGACGCTCAATGCGGTCGAGATGATGATAAAGCTTCATGGTCTTGATCTCCTCGTGCTTGGTCATGGCTGTAAACGTTCCTGCGAGCTCGTAAGTTACGATGTGAACACTGTTGACTTCGACAGAACTGTGGACCGTTTCGCGTGTTCAACCTTACTCTTTAACCGTTTTAGCGCGGATACCATGGATTCGTCCCAGATTATGCCTATTGCAGCACAGGAGATTGGTGCTTCTGGCTGCCATAACGCAGGCAAAAGGTGACTCAGCTGCTCAGAGCTCCACATGGTTATATCTGGGAAGAACGCCTGACATGTTAGAAGGCACTGTTTGAAGTGTAGTGTGTATTGTGTCGAATATGCTACAAACTATCTACAAGTAGCTACAAGATACATGAATTAGATGGGGTTCCTCAGTAAAAGTTTGATTTCTATGGAAGATTTCTCATCGTATAGATCAGTGTGGTGGTACGTTTATCCTCACCGGAACCCCGTTGGCAACAGCATACAACACGCATCAATATACAGTCTTCGCGTTCTTCAGGAAAAAATTAGAGTTTAGTTAGCGCCACATCGACGTCCGAGGACTTCTCGACGGCTAGTGTATTTTTTCATCCTCAGAAGCGCCGATCGGTAGGGTCTGCACGCCTAAGCCAGGAAGTCTCCGCTGCTGTCCGTCCACTTGGCTGTCAAATCTGAAAGTGACACCGGCAGCAACTCGTCGGCAGTTTTGCGGACCTCTTCGCCACTCGTTTCCAGCGGGTCAAAACCGCAAAACTCCATATACCCGCGGGTTTAGACCCGCGAGGATCCTGTTATATTTAATGTCGAAACGACACAAACATGATGTGCAAACATCACGGTACAGGTTCCAGGTTTGTAGACTCAGAGCTTGCGCAGCAGCGTTACTTGCCAGACAACGCCGCCTTAAGAATTCCCACGGACTACAGTAAATACCCTTCATGTCAATAAATCCTATGTACGGGACAATAATCGGCCGGCACTTCTGAATCAATTCAAATTGATTCAATTTAGACCTTTGTGCACTGTTGATGCCCAGGTCAGAACCCAAGGTAAAAATATCGATCGCGTCTGACGTTCATAGCGAAATCCCTCGGCCGCATTGCGACGAAGTTGCGTTTGCTTCCTCATGGAATGGGAAATATATTCGCGTCATGCGGCTTGATGACTTCGCACTCGAAAGAGAAGGCCTTCAACAAAGCACTACGACTCAATGAAACGCTCCTCCAGACTCTCCGGGGCCTCGGACTCGACCACAAACACCTTTTTGCACTCCACCAGATCTTCTCCGCTATGGACAAAGGTGAGTAAAAGTTAGAGGTTTGACCAACTACACACTTGACAGAGCTAACGTGTTTCGACAGACAAATCGGGTGAAATTAACATGATGGAGTTCTTCGACTACATCGGTTCGTAAAGCTGTGGCCATCAGATTCATTAGCCCCTGGCTGACTCTGCTTCGGTTTGATCCAGATTTGAAACGCAGCCGTTTTTCAGAGAAAGCGTTCTCCGTCATGGACCGGAACGGTAGCGGCGAAGTGGATTTTATCGAGTTTGTTTTGGCTGTGTGGAACTACTGCTCGTTCAATCATACCAGTCTCGTTCGGTTCGCATTCGACTTGTACGATGTGGATGGTAGTGGTGAGATTGAACACGATGAAGTCGTCCGATGTGTGCGCGAAGTTTGGGGAAGCGGTTGGGATACGAGCCCAAACGCCATCAAAATAGTGGAGAAGCTCGACAATATCATGGCAAACACGCCTAACAACCGGCTTTCAGCTAACCTGTTTCAAGAGTTTGCAGTGCGGCATCCGATGCTGCTGTTTCCTGCATTCGAGCTACAAATGGAGATCCAACGGAAAGTCTTAGGGAAGCGCTTTTGGTCCCGCGCAGCCGAGAAACGCGGCTCTTTAGATGTTGCAGCTCTGAACTGGGACCACGTGAAAGAGGTGACATTGATATCGCGACAGACTAGCTCTAACTTGCTCAGTTCGATGGAGGACGACCTGGGGAAGCAACTGCAAGCCAAGTCGGTCGACACCGTGTCCAGCTGGTATGGGCGAGGGTCTGGATTCAAGCCTTTCACCCACCGATCGCGACGCACGCTTGTGTCTAGCAATGCCGATGGTCCTGAAGACGCGGTTTCAGATGATGGAATGATCCAGATTGCTGCGCTGAAGAGAACGTTGACCCCTGCTCGGAGGGATATACGTCGACAGTCCGCACCAGCGGTGCCGCATTCAGCTGCTACAAGACGCACGTCCAAGGTCATGGAAACAACGGTCGTCAAAGTTGCTAGTCCGAAAAACAATCCGCATGATTCCGCACATAGCGGGCCTGTAAGAGGTTAGTATACCGCCAAGGTGGGGGGCCCAGCACTTGGAGAATGTAGATGACCTTTTGCAGGTACTCAATTCACTGTTTCATCGCTAGATATCGTTTAATCTGGTTAGAGACGGGAAAATGTATCACAACAGAGACGATCCTCGCTGGATCGACAGCCTCACGCGTCGCGGTTGTTCGCTCTCGTTTTCCGCGAGCTCTTGGGTTGGTGTTGACATGTTTGTCTTGGTAGACTTGTGCGACGAGTAGAATTTGTGGATCACTTCCTGATCCAACATTGCTTGACGATCGTTTATCTTTTGCCTTATCACAGATACCTTGTTTGCCAGTCGATCTGCGTCGCTCTCCTGTAGCCAAAACAAGCAAATTATCAGTCAGTGAGTACGCTCACCCCGGCAGTCATAGCATCGCTCTACTCGCCTGCTTCTCGATGGAGTTGACGATCGTCATGGACGCGTTTAACAAATTCGAGGCCAGCAGCTCGAGTGCTTGCTGCGCCTGGTTGTGCGCTTCATCCAGATGTGCCTTGGTGACGGCCTTCCTGCCGGTTGAAGAGGTCTGGCCATCGCCTCTGCAGCCAAACGCCGACTCGTACAGCGCTGCCACCTCCTTCATATACGCGACGCTCTTGTCGAAGCTGCTCCAGACATCTTCCTCGCCATGGTCTCCTCCCTCCATTGCCAGCCACACCTCTTCGTGCACTCAGATCTGATCGCCAGCTGTGATTCGTCAGCCACTTCAAGTCCCATATGTCGTAGTTAGTAGGATTCTTACTGTACTTATCGAAAGATCGTAAGCACAAAGGGGGGAAGGCCAATTCAGATTCAGGAGAAGCCGCAGGAACGAGCAGTGACCATCACTCCTTCCTACTGGGTCTGGCAAGTAAGAGACCAAGGGCGCCCATGAGCACGCGCAGCAAGCAGACGCGCCTGCTGCGACAGGCTAGTGTGCTGCACGAGCTGCAGGAGAGCGCGGAAAAGGACTCGCTGGACAGTCGCTACGCGCGCCTCATGACTGAGCTGGCGGCGCTCTGCAGCGACCGCAGCAACATTTTGACGGTCGAATCGCTGCAGTTCTTCGCCTCCAGCGGTCGTGCCGAGCCCCTGAAGCTCGAGCGCGCACCCGATCGAGACACCGAGGCACAGCATAAGACTAGCCAGGCCTCCAAGCAGGACGAACTGCTCAGCGCCGACGCCGCACGACGCCAGCGCGTCGAAGAGCTCACGCGCTTTTTCATGGAGGCCAAATCGGACATTGAATTCGCTTTGGGCGGCGGCCGAGACTTCCACGAGGCCAAGGACAAAGACAAGGAGGCAGAGAGCGAGAGGGATGAGGATAAAGAGGACGCGGACGATGACGAAGATACCCAAGATGACGCTCAGGACCCCGAGAGACAACTGGCCAAGCTCCACAGAAAGTTACTAAAGGAGAAAGTGGACAATAGAGTGTACAACGTCATGCTGAGCCAGATCCGAGAGCAGGATCCGGCGTTGTACGGCGCGATTTTGTGCCACCCACTCGTTACTGGTGTTGACCCTAAAAAGGACAAGAAGAAGAAGAAGAAACGGAAGGACAGAGAGCGCAAAGAGAAGCAGCCCTCACAGACCAACCTTGGAGCTGGAATGTTGACCCCGGACCTAACGGCCGAGCCGATGAATGAGGAAGACATGAAAATCAACATCAGTAAATTTGTGGCGAAGAGCATTGCCGAAGGATCGTTGCAGGGATTAATGCTTGCTGCGAAACTGGTGCTGTCGTTCTTGGAGCAACAAAATAAGTCGAACAAGGCGATGCCACCGACGTTCCCGCTTGCATCGCACCTAAGAGTGTTGCGAGGAGAGAAAGCGCCCGAATACAATGCCAAAAAGGCTGCTGCAACAGCGACGAAAGAAGTCACAACGCCGACGAAGCCGGACCACAGCATGGCAGAAACGAGTGCACTCGACAGCGAGGAAGGAAACTTCGAGACAGACTTGCAGAGCGTCGTTATGGAGGCTGCAGCTTCAGCCGAAATGGATTTGGATTCGGATAGTGGGTCTATCGCAAGGCTGCGTGCTCGGTTGAGTCGGTTTGGTGACGATGGAGTTGATGGAGATGATGACGATGACGACGACGATGATCAAGGAGAGGATAGCCTTGGCGGTGAAGGTGTTGATGAAGATGCGCTAATGGCCCGCGCTATTGCTTTGTCACTCTCGCCCGAAGTAAACCTGCGGGATCAAATTGCATCAGGCGATGCCCTATCAGCCTCAAAGGTTGAGGAGGGTGAACCAGACGGAGTGGTGGCGGATCAGAATGAGCCCTCTATCGTGAAAACACGCCCACCCAAGTTTTCTGCTGAGGAATTGTTGGAGCTTGGCCCCTTTAGACTCCCTGGCGATTCCATTCCCGAAGTTGACGGAGCTACTGTCGTGGTGGCATTGATAGCCCAGATTACTAAGATCTGCATGGAGTACCTGAAATCATGCCAGCAAGGTATTCTTCCCAACAAGTCACCTGTGCAGCCGCATCCGCTGACGTTCATGCTCCTGAACTCTTTATTAAGGGATTTGCACTCTACAGTCGCTCCCCATTCGCAATGGTCTGACGATCCAAATTGGGTTGCGAAATGGCGCTTGTTCTCGTCATCCTCGCTTCTTTCTTTATTTCGTGTGTTGGAAGTACACTTTTTTCACGTCGAAGTGATGGGGATTGCTCCGGCATCGGTTGGTCTGGGACAAATCCCCAAGCTGAACCCCAAGCGAAATGATAGCGAGTATGAAAGCGGCAACCCGCTCTTGGAGAGTTTGAAGTCTCTTGTCGTTAATTATATCGCTGCTGAGAGTATGCCCCAAGCAAGCACTGATGCCGATGCGATCGGTGCAATCATATTTGCAAACCAAGCGTCTTGCTCTCCTGCAGACGTGCAAAATGCCGCAGCGTACTATTCTAGTCGGGTTCGAGAGCAAGCAATCGCGGCGTGGATACGAGCTTTTGCTATTTTCTACGATGGACAACATGAGCGGCATATGATACTGACATCAAAGCTGGCAGAGTGTCTAAAGCTGGCTCGGAGTGGAGAGCAAAACGTTGAGTGGAAATTTCACCAGCTAGACCTTTTGTGCGCTCGATTGGCGCTGCCCGATACGGCGCAACTCTTTGTTCCCACCTGTGTAGATGTTATTGAGCACGACACCAACATTCAGCGTGGGAAGAAGGATGAAAGCGAGAGTGACTCAAGCGTGAAACCAATCGATGACGGAGCTCTTCAAAATGCCGCGTCAAAGACAGGAAAAATCAAAGCTAAGTGGAGTCCTACCGTTATTCGCGCTTCTCTCGACTCTGGGTCTCTAAGCGCGCGCTGCCTCTATGACTATATTTCGGGGCATGGCCCTCCTGGTCTTTTGGACACGATAATGGAAATCCCCGGCGGTGGCCCGAGCGATGATGCGCTGAACGCTGATACGTTGGCGAATGCGTACGATGAAATGTGGGATATGGGGCGCAAGCAAAAGGCGGAGGCTCTAGAATGCATTAATCGCCTGCCCAGTCTTATTGATTTACTGCGCGAGAGCATTTTGTCTGCAGGGTGGCACAACTTTTCGTTCCAAGACAGTTATGAATTGGTGCACGCACCGCTACTGCCGTTGCTCGAAAAAGACGATTCTTCGCGACCACCAACTTTGAGTGCTAGAATTGTCCTGCTTCGATCACTTCAAGACTTGATGCTTCAACGGCTCGGTAGCTCTCGTGGCGACGAGCCTCCCGCCTTGGAGTTTGATTCTTCAAGGTGTGCTGAAACGATGACTCTCTCTGACGGAAACCGAACGGCAAAGCAATATACAGCTAAGCAGTGGGGAATGGTGATGGCCACCACTGGTTGCCCTCCTAACACCGGGATTCATGAATGGGGTGTTCGTCTTGACCGCTGCGAAAAGGGTCATATTTTTCTTGGTGTATGCACGAGAGATGCTTCCGTGGCAACTTACGTTGGTGGTGACCGGCAGGGGTGGGGGCTCATTGGAACTCGTGCGCTGTGGCACGCACGAAGCAAAGTCCGCGGTGATTATGGGGACGGGTTTACTACGGGCAGTGTTGTTCGTGTCCGTCTGAATACGGACAGCGGAGCGCTTTCGTTTGGTGTTGGGGATAGCGACTGGGGCATTGCTTTTGATGGCTTGACACAGCACGGCACTTTATATCCCGCCATCGGACTTTACCAACGAGATGATCAGGTGACAATCTTGCCAGTTCAACCGACAGTGGATACGGCATTTGCGGCAGCTGCGAGTGGTGATGCAATGGAACGCAAGGGTGTTGCGGTCCCCGCCGTTCTTAAACCCTTCTTGCACCACACAGGAGCTTTGCTAGAATCCTGTTGCTCCTTCTTATCAAGTCCTGCGCTGAATGAATTAAGTATCGCATCAAATCAGCAGAATACGCCAGGGCATACAGGCGATCGTGCACGTGAATACGAGCGGCTGGTATCTTCACACCCGTTATTGTTCTCAATGGTGACGCCGCTCATCAGCTCGCTAAGCCTGATTCGAAACTACCATGGGCTGTCTTCGACTCTGGCAATGGCACTCGTGCCTTGGTGTATTCGCGCAATGCAGTGCATTGAGCGTGTAAATCAAGCTCTCCGAGCTCTGACTCCATCCAGTGATGACAGTGACGATGTTTCTCCTGGAAAGCTTGTGTTAAGCGTAGCCGGAGAATGGGAATTGAAGAGTATGGCTGCCGGCAACATCCCAGCCCAACAATACCACCTCACGCTTACTCAAGGCAAGGATGGATCGATGCAGGGGCGAAGCAGCGGTTCATTTACTACTGTGACACTCAATGGCATCGCACGAGGAACTAAGGTATCTTTTGTGGAAACGTGGCGTCAAGGCGGCACCTGTTTGGTGGAGGGGCGTCTCCGTGCTGATGGTACCGTATTCACAGGCAGCTATGAAGACACCAAGAGCCATACAAGTGGTTGTATTGTCGGAAACAAAATATCGCCAGTTGCGAAGGACGCACATAAACGTCAGTGGGTGAGCAACCAGCTCGTCATCCTGGAAATGGCAATTGCCAACTTGCTTGGCTACTTGAGCCATGCTTTGATCAGTTTGGAGAGTGATGATATACTTGTCGACAACGTGGCTACGAGTACCCTCAGTTTGGAGGGCACCGTCAAAGATGGTGAAGGTGACATCGACGATGGAGACGTGACCAAGTTGTCAACCGAGTGCTCGATAGATGAATACGATGAGTGGGTGAGCAGTACTTTGCTTGAGGGCGGCTTGCCCTTGGATATGGTACAAGCACACTTGAAGAGCGTTCTTGAACGATGTTCCGAAACCACTGGCGTCGGGTCTGCCGCTGGTTCTTTGCCTTTGCTCGCTGAAGCTACTAAGAACTGGCTGCAGTTTGTGTTGCCCAAGACACTTACAACCACTCTTCCAAATGCAGACAGTACGCCTGTGGCAGGGGCTCGTGTGAATAACCCATTCTTAAAGGATCTTATTGATAACCAAGGCGATGCAGCAGCGTTGGATCGGTGGGTATCTAAGCACGTTGGCGAGTCGCCATTTGTCCGGCTAGGAGGGGAACCAATGAAGGTCACGCGTCGTACTGTTTGCGCTGCCATGATTTGGCATAGCGGCTTCTTGAACTCCATCCAAAAGCACATCGATAGTTCGCTGAGTAACTTAGCTGAAAGCGATGTTCGACCTCACGACAACTTGATGCACATCTGGCGAGCAGCACAGCGAGTTATTGAGTGGGCGATCAGAGCGAAGAACTCAATGGGATCTTCTTATACAGTTGTGGCGGGGTTGGTGATTCGAAAGGCTCAATTTCTACTCGAAATTGAACCCAGTGCGAAAGCTTTGGCGGCTGCCGAGGCTGTATTTGCGCTGACAACAGCAGACAGCGTTTCTCAGAGGATAGCATCGAAGTCTGCAGTGTATGAGTGTGCCGAGCGTATTTACAGCGACGTTCTGGTTCAAGTTGCACGATTTGTGGAGGCTCCTATTCGTGTGTCGACGCTACAATCACGGATGCTAGGGAATTGCACCGCTGCCTTCGTGCGAACAATTGGCATGTTGTCCTTCAGGAATTTTGTCGGTGATTCAGGAAATAACCATCGTGGGGTTTTAACTGCTGAACGTCACGAGGTTATCCAGTCTTCGTTCGCTTTGTCCAGTGCGCTACAATGGTTATCCCCAACACTTGCCGATTTAAAATCGAGCGGTGGTCGTGGCACATCGCTGGGCAAGGACTTTGGAGAATTTGGTGCTAGCGTGGTCCCGGTGGCTTTGGCTTCGACCCAAGGTGGTAGTACGGAGTCAACTTACTACCTGAGCGGCCTTGGTGGATGCGGAAAGCATCTGAAGAATGACCTGAGAGACTCATTTGAACTGCTCTATGGATATCTGAGTGCCTCGCTATCCAAGGCTACATGGGCCCACGACGCCGATCTGCAACTGGTTATTTTGCTAGCGTGGGGAATCATCATCCAGCCAGATGATCATTCATTTTTGTCGCGGGTTGGAATTTTCAGAGTGTTGCAAACCGTGTTGGACGAGGCCCGTGGATCAAGTGATATGACATTAACAGAAACCTCAACTGGCCTGTCACGGAACTCTCCCGACGACGCAGTTTTGATTGCGGAGAACAAGAAGAAGATTGTCCAGGCTGCTCTGAAAGTCGTACATCTGCTGGCTGCGCAAGTTGCTCATGCCAGCGATGCAGCAGATGGATTGCTTAGCGCATCCGATCTCCCCTCGACTCCAGGTCTCAGTTTGGGCTCAATCCCGTTGCTGCGAAAGCCTTCAGGCCCCGAAACACTCGGCAAGTCTGTGTTCCACATGCTGTACACGGAACTGAAGAACTCGTTGGAAGAGATGCGTCAAAGTCGAGGGAACGTGCCTGTTGATGTTTCACCAAAAACAGCATTTGTGACTGATCCGACTCAATCCGCAGACCCGAGTACGTCTGGATCAGAAGCCGACTTCGGAGATGATGCCCAGGAGTACTGCTACCAGATCTGTTCATTGCTTTACTCCGTGAGCGGCTCGCCAGTTTGCAGATCGCACCTTTCGTCGTCGCGATGGCTTCGACTGCTGCTTGCTCTCGTCGATGTGAACTCACCTCAGATCCAGCGACGCATCCTTAAATTGCTTCGTCGGCTCCTTCCATCTCTTGACCCGTCTTCCATCCGAGTCCGATACGACGAGGTCGAGAGCTTTGATATGGATAGTGACGACGATTACGAAGCTGACCAAGATGAACCAGACCATGCTTCAACGTTGATAAACTTCTTCGTAGGAATTGTGGGGATGAATAATCCTCTCAGCGTCGCCGAAGTTATGCTTCGTCGGCTAGCTGATTCTACTAGTACTGGCAGCATTGAAGTGCCAAGGCAATCGTCGGCTTCTGGTTTCAATGCTGGCGGCCTTGCTGCAGAAGTTGTACTACTTCTCCGTTCGTTGTACGAGTCGGATAAGTGGGCGGAGTACTTAAATCGTGCGATTTCAGACGCACTCGCCTCAATTCCGCTTGTGTGTATTACAGAACAAGAAAATGCTGTGACAGAAACGGCTGATTCGGATGTGGAAATGGAAGACATGTCCAAGGAGACTCCGTCGCTCGAAAGTTGGACGACACAAACAACCAGTTATGTAAAGGCCTTGTCTGCGTTGTGCATACTGGATGGCCATATTGAAGGACTGCACGTCGGTGGAACGGTTAAAATTATGCCTCGGACTGGATCATCCTTACAGGAAATTGCGTTCCGAGGTGCTAGAGGTGTAATTGTTGCTTATGAGCCGGAGAAGTCTGCAGCCGAAGTATTGCTCCGTGGAAGCCGCGCGGATGAAGCCAACGGTCAACAACAATCCTTGCTCCAAAGTCGCTCCATACCGGTAAGGCATACAGGTAGATGCTTGACGAAAGGTGAAAAGTACTTATGTGTGTGTTTTATTTACAGACGCGCCCGGTTCGCGTTCCTATCGATGACCTGTTTGTAGTCCCTGAGGTTGAGCTGCCAAATTACGCGTTTTCGGACACGGTATTGAAATCACTGCTTGTTGAACGATTCCCATACTTCTTGGCGGAAGTTAAGAAAAGCCTGGTGGAGGTGAATATCCTTGATACGCTTAATGAAGCCGATGAGGAAGGTGACCATGACGGAGATAGTGAGGATGACGATGATGATATGTCCAATGATGGCTCTTCATCACCATCGGCGATGGATAGCGAAATGCCCAGTGGCACTGGTGTCGATGAAACTGACTTGGAATCGAAGTTTCCACAAAAAAGTGGTGCTGAACCTGCACTGCCAACGGAGCCTACTGACGTTATGGCAGAAATGGAGAAGGAATCGCGATTGCATCGCATGTTGCTCTGCCAGCATGGCCTACGTGCTTCTGCTACGTTACTGAAAAATGATCGTTGTGCTTCGACCTTCATCCGTGGTATTGGTCCTAGTGGTTTAAAGGATCTGCTGGACGTTGCCATTTCCGAGACACCTACCACTACAGGAGTTGGTGATATTTCCTCGCTGGAAGAGAGTTGGCTAATGCTGTGGTCTCGTTGGTACGCGATTAGAAGTGCCCATGCAGCACCATCGCCCCCGGCAGACGCCAGTGAAGGAAAAAGCCAAGCAAGTGAGACTGCGGAAGCTGACAGCACCCCAGGGCCAATGGTCCAACAGATGATGGAGATGGGATTCCCGAAGGAGTGGTGCGATGTTGCTTTGGCTCGTTGCTCTCAGAATGTTGAAGCTGCCATCAATTTCTGCTTCGAGCACAGTAGTGATATGGAGCGCCTTGTTGCGGAATTTCGATCAAGCCGAGGAGGATCTGGCGGAGATGGAAGCTCAAAGTCTTCGCGGAAAGATGATTTCGAAGCGATCAGCCCGTTACTGGAACAGTTGTCCGAGATGGGATTCCCTTTCAACTGGTGCAAAAAGGCACTTGCTGCGAACAGAAATAACGTGGACGCAGCCTTGACGTGGATCCTATCTAACGGCGAAGCCCTGGAAGCTGAAGACAGGCGAGACGAAGAAGCTAAACTACGCGTTTCGGGTGGGGACACTGCCGATGGGAACACTTTGAGTGCTATTGTCGAAAATGACGACGCGGTGCTTATGCCGAACCCGCTCCGAGCTGTCAGTGGTCAAGCCTGTATCGGAGAGCACGATTTAATGGTGGAAGGCTTAGTTGGTGGTGGCTTTGCTAGCGTTGGTGCACCTGACTGTCTCGTTTCAAGAGGTAGATGGTATTACGAAGCTATTCTTCACACTAACGGTTGCATCCAAATTGGCTGGGCCGATGTCGCATTCTGCGGTGCTGCGGACCGCGGAGATGGAGTTGGAGATGGTGCGCATTCCTGGGCATACGACGGGTGGAGACAACAGCGATGGCATGGCCGGTCGTCGCCTTGGGGTTCTAAGTGGAAGCAGGGTGACGTTGTTGGTTGTGGTATTGATGCAGATGCAGGGACCATCATCTTTAGTTTGAATGGCAAGATGCGATCAGCTAATATGGGCGTCGCCTTCCGGGCTATTGACTTTGCCCGCGGTGTGTACCCGTGTGCAAGCTTCAACCGGAGAGAGCGTTTACAATTTAACCTGGGAGGAACTCCGTTTAAGTACCCTCCGCCGCCAGGCTTTCAGCCGATCTTGAATGTACTAAGCGACACCAATGACCTTAGCTCGGTACCCCGCGGCTTCGATGTGATTGGATCTCGAGAAGATTGCCTAGAAGAAAGTACGGGTGAAGAGAACTACTCGAACGATACCAGATACTTCGCACGGGACATGCATCCATCAATGCTTCGGAGCTCGGGTCACAACCGTAGTAGTGGCTTTACTCCTGGCTCCGGCGTGACTAAGGCGGATGCCCTAGCTGAGATCAAGGCACTTCCTGATAACCGAGTGTATGTCGAGTTGCTCGTGGTCACACGCTCACTTGCCATTTTGCAAGCAAGACGAGCCCTGTTGACGTTGCTAGCTAAGTGGCCTACATCGGTTGTGGGGCCGTTCTCAGTTGCAGCGTGCTTATCTGGAGGGGACCCGCTTCGTGCTGCCAGCGAAAGCGAGGATTCTGCACGATTTATCGACTTTATTAAACTCATTGCGAGTTTGAGTGCTCTTCACGTATCCAGTGCGCTTCCCAGCACGTCGCTTACAATTCCCGACGGCGATGCTCTTCATCTTCTGGATTGTGGTGCTACTGGTCGATTTGCACTGGGCTTGCTTTCTGGAGTTGTGAAGTCAGCACTGAACAGTGCTCTTGCGACGATCGCGTCAGGAGCATGTGATCGCAATCCATTAGTGGATACTGTTCTTTCGTGCATTTCGTCAGAGGTTAAAACAGCTTCCCAGCGCCAGTACGCGCGCATCCCTTGGAATACATCGGAGGCCTCAATTACGGCAACACTGTTGCAGATCACAGCCGAAGCCGGTCAAACATGGTCGGACAAAGAGGTACTGAGTCACCCCAACCTCTTTCTTGCGGAATGGATCAGTGGGCTGCTACTAGACTCCTTGGAGGAGCACAAGGAAAAACTTCCTTCACCTGTGCACGCTCACATCCGACAGCAACTATTGCATGCATGGATGTCATCACTGAAGTCACCAAGTATGTGTGTCAAGGAGCGAGGTGCTACTATCCTTGCGGGGATTCTACAAGATATTTTGCCCAAGGCAAGAGGAATCTCTGATGAAAGTGATATCGGAGCCATTGACGACGAAACCAAGACGCGGCTGACAATGGCTATAGATGTGCTGCCGTTGCAGCGCCTTGTCGATCTTTCACAAGAACGGATTCTCCGCGAATATCCAAACGTACCAGTATGTTCGAAGTATGTTCAGAGCCTAGTGGAGCTTGTTTCAGCTGCAGGGTTGGTGATGAGTGCTGCGGGACAGTCTACCGATAACCTGTTTGAAAGCAGCTCGTCCCTGCAGTTGCAGGCTTGCAAGCGAATTGAGGCCGACCTCGAGCCAATTGACCAAATTGAATACCAGGAAGTAATGGCTGCGAAAAAGATTTTGCAAGCCGAGCAGGCTCAACAGGCTGCCGAGGAAGCCCTGAAGCAGGAGAATCTCGCTGCCGAACGTGCAGCATCAACAGAAGCTACAACAGAAAGAGATTCATCGTCAAGTCTAAGTGAGGCGAATGCAACTGCGAACAACAACGATGATACAGTTCAAAATAGCGAGGAAGATGTCAACTCGGCCAGAAACAGCGGTGTCACAAGCATGGAGGTCGACAACAGTGACTCCGAGGAGGCTCCGGATATTACGTTGTCTGCTATCGCCAACATGGCAAACATGGTAACTGAAGACAGCGACGTAGTGGCCGCCGCGGCTGCGATTGCGTCAGGGTCAGGTGACCGGCTAGGCATCAAGGGACCCGGACGAAGAACAAAACTTCCCATGCCTGAACTGCTTCAAGAGAAGGCTGATGCAATTTTTGAGTTCCGTTTACCAGAAGAGGACCCTGTATTCGACACCTCTATGCTGAACTCGCAGGAAATCGACGTGCTGGAGGCCGCGAAGCGTGGCATAATGGGAGAGGAACCTAGAGGATGGAAGCATGGAAATGACGTAGGAGTGCTTGCTGACACTCACACCGAATTGTGGAGTGGCACGTTGACACAATTCAGGCTTCGTCAAAAGCAAGAGGAAAGCAACCAGCCTGAGTTGAAGGTCGGGTGCAAGGTGATTCGTGGACCTAACTGGAAGTGGCGCGACCAAGACGGTGGTGAGGGCAGCGTGGGTGTTGTTGAGGGTGTGTCGCCCTGGAGTGGGGTGGATGGGGAAGGCATGTCTGTGCGATGGCCTAACGATTCACTGTACACGTACCGCTGGGGTGCAGACGGGAACTTCGACCTTGTTCACGTAGAAGTGGATGGAGAAGGCAACATAACTCACCAGCACCCTACTCCCAAAACAAAGCAGGAGGATGAGGGATCGTTTGGATCTGAGCTGCACCTGGGTGTAATGCTTTATCTCTTTGCCGATGAGAATGATACGGCTGCGATAGACGCAGAGGCAGTAAAGATTGCTGGCCTGATGGAATGGCCTGACTACGGTGCCGCTGTCCGCGTCGTTGGCATGAGGTATCGTGACGGCTCACTTTGCGTTCAGGAACTCCAGCTAACGCGTGGCAATCCTGACATGGGCTGGATGCTTCGCTTTGGAACTGAAAAATGGCAACCGGGAACGAAGTATATGCTCCGCCCGTTTAAAACACCGGACGACGATGCATCGACGGTCGACACACTTCGTGGCGAGTACACTCATGCTGGTGTGAAGGATGGAGAACTTGTTGAAGTCCGTGGCGAGCTTCAGGCCTCGACGAAGTACCTGTTCACGATGGATCAGTACAATCACTTCTCGACGCTTGGCATCTCGTCTGATGGGCTGTCGGTCACGTGTCACAGTGGCGAGTCGCGTAACTTAGCACTGGGAACTGTGGGCTTTACTACCGGTGTTCACTACTGGGAGGTCCGCGTTGATCAAGCTGAATTTGGCAGTGTGTTCATTGGTGTCTGTGAGAAGGCAGGGCCACCCGGTTCTCAAGCTGCACTGTCGAGCCGCCTGAACAGGTGGCATGGATGGGGCTTTGTGAACTTCCGTGCAACGTACCACAACAGCACAGAACGCATCTATGGTGACCACTTCAACGCAAGCGATACCATTGGCGTACGACTCGACATGGAGCAAGGCAAGCTGTCGTTCTTCATGGACGGAATTAAGTTCGGCGAGCACATTGTGTCCGACTTGGGTGTTGCTTTTGAGAATATGAAGGGAGAGCGCAACTCGCGGACATTGTACCCGTGCATTGGTATGCGCAAGGGCGGTGATCGTGCTACGCTAAACGAAAAGTGGGTTTCGATGCCTGGAGTGCCTCCGCGCCAGATCCTATCGAACGCTGTTGATGTCAGCAAGTCATTACATTCGTGGTATGTTTCGATTCAGCAAGGAAGAGCTGCTGCTAGTGCTGGGTCAGCGAGTGGACCCTCCTTATCAGGTACTGCGTCTACAATGGATGCTGAGGTAAAGCTACCGGAAACACTGATCCGTGAGAGTTGGTCTGAGTGGAAGCGATGGAGTAGCAATCACTGGCAACGATGCTATGTGCGACCACGCGGAATTTCTGTGGACTTCGATACGTCGCATGCAGCTTGCATCCGCGTCTGCAATTCTGCTGGCCTTGCTGCTCCATTCTTGGCTGGCGATCGTGTGCGGATGGTTTCAAAGTGCGGACAGGAGTTGAATCAGCCTGAGGAAGCTGTAGTTTTGGGTGTGTATCGCGGCTTTCTCTGGTACCGCACCGAGACACAAGGAAACGAAGGCGCAGACGAAGGACGTGCGTCGGCCTGGTATTGGTCTCCAAGTGAACTTCCAGAGCTCCTTCTGGTTCGTCGTGGCGGTAAGGATATGACTCTGATTGAGAACAGCGCAGTGGACATGTCAAACTACGAAAATGCACCTGAGCACAATCCGTTCAAACCCCGTTCGGCACTGGAGGAGCGTGCAATGACAGATTTTGACGCTTTCGTCGAGCTAGCTACGCGGTCGCACACGACGACGTCGGATATGCAGTTGGTGGAGCGCCTGAACGCTTATTGCGCAGCAATCGGTCTGGACGTGACTAACCTAAAAGTTACGGATGTACTTACCCCTGAGGAGATGGAGGAGAACAACATCAGCACGAATGCAGCGCATGGCCGTTCCCGAACGCGTTCGCTGGTAGTGGATAACTATTTTACGTCGCCAGCGTTGAAGAACATCAGTGGTCCCGAGTTGCGTGCCCGCACATCGGTTCTACGGGTTTTGAACAGCAAGATTCTTCGCGTTCTCCCGATCATTGCCATTCAGCCGGATGATGGCAGTACCACCCAGCCAATTGAGGTTGCTGGCAGTGCAGGCGGTTCAAGCAAACGCTCGGACGAATTCTTGTCGACGAGCCTGAAGTTGCGTTCGCTACGAAGGTTAGTATTTACGAGTACGAAGCGCGCCTTCTGGGACGATGTACTACGTTCGACAACGACAAGTACACCGCTACCGTCTGATGAGTACGAAGACCCACGTGAGATCCGCGTTATTCGCATCAACCGCATTCAAGCGCAAGCGTCCAAGCTGAGCTTGCTGTCGCAACCGGGTGATCGCTTGCGGCGTTCGGTATTCGGCCAGCTCTACCGGGAAATGCGTGCGTGGAGCGACAGCTTCTTTCGCCGTGCATACTGCGGAAAGGGCCACGGTGGTCAGCGTCGTGCTTTCAAGGTTAAGTTCTTGGGTGAGGGCGTGAACGACTACGGTGGTCCGTATCGCGCTGTCTTCGAACAAATTGTAGACGAATTGCAGATGGACAACGTGGAGCTGGCGAAGGGTGAGCAGGGCCTGCTGCCGCTACTGATTCCGTGCCCGAACCGACGTAGTGCTACAGGCATCAATCAGGACAAGTTCTTGCTCAACCCGTCGTGCGGCACCGCGTTGCTTGCGAACGGTCCTATGGCGTTGGACCTGCATCGTTTCCTAGGGAAATTAATTGGTACTGCGGTTCGGCACGGTCTTCAGATGGGACTGGATTTGCCTTCGCTTGTGTGGCGGCCGCTGTCAGGGCTTGAAGTTAGCCGAGCTCACCTCGAAAGCGTCGACGTGGCGGTGGCAAACAATTTATCCCGTGTCGAGGAACTCAGCACCGATTCTGAAGGAGCAGCTCAGGAGGCAGAAGAAGTACTTGGCTACCTGACTCTGTCGACGACACTGAGTGACGGCGTTGAGGTCCCCTTGGTTTCCCAGGGCGAAAAGATGCCAGTTACCTTGGCAAACCGTGAGCTATATGTGCAGCTTGTGGAGAAGACGCGACTTACAGAGAGTAGCCAACAGCTTGCTGCGCTGAAGGACGGCCTGGCGTCTGTTCTTCCCATGGAGCTAGCGGCGTTGTTCACCCCACGAGAACTAGAGGTCTTGATCTGTGGACGTCGCGAGGTGGACGTGGATCTGCTGCACCAATGCACGGAGTACAGCGAGGGAGCCGACGAGGCGATGCCGCACGTGCAGCACTTCTGGGAGGTGCTGCGCGAGATGACTAGTGAGGAGAGAACTTCCTTCTTGCGCTTCGTGTGGGCGCGGAGTCGAATGCCAAATAGCGCCAAGGACTTCCCAATGAACTTCAAGTTGCAAACTGCTCAAGACCCGGGCGCTTCTAGCCAGCCGGACCTGTATTTGCCCCACGCGCAGACGTGTTTCTTCGCACTGCGGCTACCGGCCTACACAAGCAAGGAGGTGCTGCGAACGAAACTACTGTACGCCATTCAGAACTCGCCCAACATGGACGCTGATGTGCGGCTGCACAACGCTGAGGGCTGGGCAGACGCCTAAACTGTGCCAACTCCTCCTCCTACATGACGTAGCTTCATATTTACATGGAAACAAAGACGCAATTTTACTTGATGTTGTGCGTTGGCTTTTGCATTTTCATACAGTACACGAAGAGGTAAGAGCAACTCATGTACTGATATTATACAAGTTGTATCAGTACGTTGCAAAGTACGTCGTTCCTTTGTGCCCATTAGCGGATCCTCCAAGGCATGGGACAGCGGGTGCTTGTGGCACTGCTAATGCTGCACGCAGCAGCGCTCTATTTGTTCACCACAGGCTTCTTCCTCACTCGCTTCGAGGTTGCGGATCTCAGCAGCTGCCACGTGTCTCCGTCCGATACCAACACAGTGCCAACGCACCTCCGTGGCGGCCATGAAGAGACTTCCACCCCTAAAGGCTGCTGGATGCCCCGCCGCTTCCGCCGCGTCGTCTTCGTAGTGATTGACGCCCTTCGCTTCGACTTTGCAGCCACCGGATCAAGCGCTCAACACTCGTCGTTCTATAGTGACCGACTGCCGATTTTTAATGACACGCTGACCCGCGAACCGGAGCACTCGCTTTTACTGAAGTTTGTGGCCGATCCACCTACGATGACTATGCAACGACTCAAAGGATTGACGACCGGTTCGCTGCCGACGTTCCTGGATATTAAGGATAACATGGCAGCTAGCAGTCAGATCGTCGAGGACAATTTGCTGCGTCAACTGAGAGCCCAACAACGCGGAGTGATCTTCATGGGAGATGATACGTGGGACTCGCTGTATGCGCGGGAGTTTACGAGGAAATTCGCCTTCGACTCGTTCAATGTCAAGGATTTGCACTCGGTGGATCGCGGTGTGACGGAGCATTTGTTCCCAGAGCTGCAAAAGCCGGACTGGGACTTGTTGATCGCGCATTTCCTGGGGGTGGATCATGTCGGACACACACATGGACCGAGCTCCGTCTTCATGGCCGAGAAATTGGATGAAATGAATGGCGTATTGGAAAAATTGTTGCAGACGCTTAAGGACATGCCGGATGGGGACGATGTGCTTCTGGCTGTGCTCGGGGACCACGGTATGTCGGCTGACGGAAACCACGGAGGTGCTAGCGATGAAGAGACAGGCGCGGCGTTGTTCCTTTATAGCAAGGGATCGCTTGTTGCTACTGGAGAAGAAGACGACAATGAGGACGGGAATGAACTTCGGAAGTATGCTGAGAAGATACGTGACAACTCGCGAGAGGTGCCGCAAGTGGATCTTGTCCCTACGTTGGCGCTATTGAGTGGGTTACCCATTCCGTTTGGCAACCTTGGCAGCGTAATTCCGTCACTGTTTTTCGTGTCTTCACCATCAAACACTGGAGAAAGCACAGCGTTGACAGCATTCGAGACGTTAAATCGAGCTTTGCGCTTGAATCTCGACCAAGTACGGCGATATCTCTTCAGATACTCGTCCGCCTCTAAACTACCTGAGCGAGCGTACGATCATCTGGAGAAACTCTTCGTGGATATTGAGCAAGTCGAAAAGCAGGTTGGAAAAGTGCGAGGAAGCAAGGAAAGCCCCACGTACGTGAAAGCAGACATTCCATTACTTTTGCGTCTTCACGAAGATCTGGCGAAGCAGCAGCAGAAGTACCTGCGAGAAGCACTGTCGCTGGGGCGCTCGATTTGGACACAGTTTGATCTCTGCAGCATGGGTTGGGGGATGCTCATTCTTACGTGGGCCTTCATCATTGGCGTCGCATCCACTCGAGTTGCCTGTAGTGTCGTCGATGGAAATTCATGGAGTCCTTCGCTCGGTCTTGTTGCTGTCACGGGTGGTTTGTTCCTGCTCTGCCCAGCAAGCATTAACCTGCCGCTTCTTCCCGCTGCTCCATTGTCGCGTGCACTAGCAGTAGCTTCTTCCACTGGTCTGGTTGATATGACCCGTCAGCTTGCATTTCGACTTACAAGCACCCCCACGAGTGTTCAAGACTCCGGAGAACATGTACAAAATCTGTCGCGTTCCATGCCAGCAGTTGTAAGCACTGTTGTCGTGGTGCTGCACGCGCTCGCACTGCTCTCCAATAGCTACATCGTGGCTGAGGGCAGTGTGATGCAGTTTCTGTCAGCAACAACGGGGTTCTTCTTGCTCGCCTGCTCACAGCGCTTGGACGTCAACCGAAATACTGCCACTGCTGCTGCGCTGGCTTTCATCTCCGCAACACGACTAAGTAGCGCATTGGAACCTCCCAATATTATCAAGGCGACTGCGACGTTGGAGAGAACGTTCGCGCCACTGGCTGCTATAGCGATTCTCGCTGTTGTCTCCTCAGGTTTGATGATCAAGCGCACCGGGCAGAAGCCGTCACGACTGGGCCGAGTGATGCTTGCAGCATCGTTGGCGAGCTGCTGTGCGTGTGCAGTCTTTTGGGCTGCTTCGCCAGTCAAGACGGCATTTTGGAGATTATGGCTGCCGCGCTTCGTTTATCTCGTTTTCCTAGGAGGTGGAGCCGGTGTCCTCGTGGATCTACGGAGATCAAGAGGCAAGGGGTCAGTTGCGAGTGCCCACCTCCTTTTGTTTTGGTTGCTCGTCCCGGCATTTATGCTAGTACTCGGACCTACTTCTCCGCTGTCGGTGCTGTGCCTGGTGGTGCAATGCTTGAGCTTTGCGTTCGTTGTAACCTGTCACCGATCGATTTCGGTAGAATTTGGTAGTATCACGCCGTGGGTTTTGCTCTGGGCCTCGTGCTCATATCAAGCATTTTTCACAACGGGACATGCGAACACATTTACGAGCCTACAAAACGCTGCGGGCTTCGTGGGCTTCGACACTTTCAACTTCTACGCTGCAGGGGCCTTGCTTGGTCTCAACACTTTCGGTTGCTTGGCGTTGGCTGTACTTGCACTGCCCTGGTTTAATTTGACGCAGCACCAACTGAAAGCAGGAGGAAAGTCCCAATTTCTCCTGGCCTTTTCGGCTTACTTCTCTCTCAACGCCTTAGTGTCAACGCTGTTCGTCGCACTGCAGCGAAGGCATCTGATGGTTTGGGCCATCTTCGCGCCCAAGTTTATCTACGACGGGGTGGTCCTGCTGATCATCGAGGTGCTACTGCTTGTACTGCTAGCACCATTTTGCCACAACCAAGATGCAGCCAAGAAACACAGATTAGAGTAAATAGAATTTTGTCAAGCACTAACAGTACTGCTTTCACCTCATCGTTGAAGTCATCGCGTGCACAATAGCGTCACTGATCTCATTGCTGTGTGCTTCATCACTTGTGCCAAAATCAACGGTAGGGGCTGCAACTTCGCGAATACCGTTGCATGAAACCATGACGCACTCATGTATCCCTGGGTCGGTTGCTGCTGGCTCTTCAATGTAAAACCCTTCCGTTATCGTCTCCCATGGTGGCGGTGCCAGCGGAATGCTGCTTGGGATAGTCACTCCTTCGTTGGCACAGATCGCAACAAGTTTCTTGAACGATGTTTCTCGCACGTTGCAGCTTGAGCAAAACAAGCACGAATAGACCATCAAGGCGTCGTCGGCTTCTGACCGCGCAGGATACTTGGGTGTGAGTAAGGAAAGAGCTCCACAATTGACGCAGTTGCAGATCACGACGTGTCCCTTGAATTGCTGATACAGACGAGCTACCAGCCATGAAAACAGAGTCTCCAATTGCGCAACTGCGTCGAATTGATAAGCAGCATCCGCTGTACTGGTTGAACCTCGTGGCCGAAACTTCATCATAGTGATCTTCGCGCGGCTCGAGTGCATTGAAGCGCCAACAGCGACAACATCGGGAAGCCATCGGGTAATGGTTATCGGACCTTTGCCATCGCTGACAGTAAACCTCTCGACCAATTCACGCGACTGCAGAGAGTACACCAATCCACTATCAGTACTGTATCGCATCACCGTCACCGAAACCATTTAACATACCTTGATCTCTACGTTTGCTGGGACGCCATCGATTCCGAAGTGGAGGTCAAGCTCAGCAGCCTCTTTTGCGCTTAACAAAACTCGGACATTCACATTCCGCCCAGGTTTCTGACACATTCCAAAAAGCGATTACTTAGTCGACCACGTAGGCAAAAGTAAAGGCCAATTAGTACCTGAGGGCTCGATAAGTGAGTCTGTGAGGTGGAGCGCGCAACGAGGACGTCCACAGTGTCAGTATCATTGCCTTCTCGAACGAGCAACTCCTCTTCCTCAAAGTCGCGCATAAAATCACTTGCCGTGTATTTGCGACTCCGTTTCCTGGTCTTTCCGGAGCTGGAGCCATCGCTATCTTCATCTCCTGTACCACACAACGGACTGTAAGAATCCACATAAAACAAGGTCCCCTAGAGGCATGTACCGCTCGTTGCTGCTTGGTCCTCGCTTTGCCCCCTTTCCTTTTTATCCTTCGACACGATAACATCACGCTGCATTCTAAAGTAGTCGTCAACAGTTCGAAATGCCGGACGAGCACCTTGAGCTCCTTGGATGTTTAGTCCGGACTTCGAGGAACTGTGTTCGCTTTCTGTAACGCTATCCAAGTGCTTGTTATTTGTCGGTAACGTCGATGGTGGGTTTTGTATTTCGACAAAGTGAGCAGGCGCAGCTTGAGATTGAGGCAACCGCGGGTATTCCAGTACCAGCTTGGGATTCTTCACGACGATACCGCTCTGAACAAGAACTTTAGGGTATGCGGGAGACTCAACTGCCTGCCCCCACATACTGTTCTCAACATTTCGCTCCTTCTCTCCATCCAGCATCATCAGCATACGTCGATTTGCCATGCTGCTAACCTCGGCATCACTCCAGCGCTGACCATCCAGCTCAATCGGCTCGCCCAAGTAGAACAGCACCTCTCGTCTGTAGTCCGGTCGTCGAGCAATGGGGTTAAACTCCATCTTCAGATACGTTAGTCTTGGCAGTCTCGTGAGTAGCTCCACTTCCGTGATATCATCGATCAAATTGTGTGAGATATCGAGCCGTTCCAGTGCCGTGAGTTTCTCCAGTCCTTTCAGCGACGCTATCCCGTTCACCGCTAGATCTAACTCCCTTAACCCTCTTAACGACTGGATTGGCGGCACCAGCTTCAACTGGTTATGACACAAATTCAGCACTTGAAGTGTCTTCGTGATCACGTCGGTCTCGAACGTCTTGATCTGGTTCCAGCTCAAGTCTAAAGTCCTCACGGCTCTCAACAAGTTCACGGACTCATCCACCACCTGCAGCTCACAGCAGTTCATCTGCAGCTTCAATAGCTTCCTCCATACCTTGTTATTTTCCTGTTTGGGCTTCAATAACTCCTGCAACGTCGTCACTTGAGTGTGTTCAATGTGTAGCTCTCTCAATTGACCAGCAAAGTAGTGCACGTTCTGCAGCCCTCTACTCCCCGTATTGAGGGCTTCAATTACCCTTAAAGAAGGGAAAATCTCCACCTCAATTGGGTCTCCTACAGCCTCTTCTTCCGTCTGCCACTGGTGCAGTCGCAGCCTCTGCACTTCGCGCAGTATAGTGGACAGCTTAAGCACCTGGATGTGCGCACTGGCCTTGACCTTGAGCTGCAATTGCGGCTGTATAGTCCACGCCTGTATGATGCCTGTATCAGTGTCGCGTTTGGGTACTAGAGCGTCATGCAGGCGGAAGGCCAGACGGTAGACCTGCGACTCGCTAAGCACGAGGAACTGCTGCGACAATGAGGCCACGTGCTGCTGCAGCGTTTCTTCCAGCGTCTTGAGGAAGGATTCTTCGTCCAACGAGTCGTCTACGGAGATCCCTCGATCCGCAGGAGCCGCTGGGGCTGCACGCTCCGGAGTGCGCACCAGAGCTCGCACTTCAAGGCGGTCCATGATCGGAATGAAGGTCAATGTTGCGCGAAGAAAAGCTTACGTTGCTCGACCCAAAAGGTACACTAATTTCCAGACGTACCGGTATCGAACCGGTACTTCAGTATCTTGCCTCCCTCTTTTTGAGCGAAGAAGCTTTCACCCGGCAAGAAGCACCCGCGCTCGCGTCTTGTTTCTCTGACGCGTCTCCAGCGCGCACAGCTCACTCGGAGACAGAGGGGGACGCGCCATATCCCCCAGAGGAAGTACGACAGGTGACGGCCAGCGGCGACGGAAGCGGAAAAGCGTCAGGAGCAGCAGCACCAAGGCCAAGAAGGTCAAGCAGCCCTGCCGCAACTTTGTCAGCAGCAACTTAAGCGACAGCAGTAGCAGTAGCAGGTCGGGCCACCGCCTCGCCACCGTTTGCACCATAGCGAGCCCCAGCCAGAGCCCGCAGGAGGACAAGAAGAAGCTGCACGAGCGCTCTATGGAACGCGCACCCGCCCAGGACAAGGACAGCCAGAAGCGCCGCAAGAAGAGCCAGGAAGGTGGCTCCAACGCCATGGACGACGACGAGCTCGAGCTCTTCCACGTGGTGCAGGAGGACCTGCGCCTCAAGTCCACTGTGGGCTGGCAGAACGCAGTCAAAGTGCTCAACTCGGCTTACCAGCACTTGGAGCGGCCCGAGAGTCAGGCCTTCCTGGACGATGCCTTTCAGAAGATAATCAGCATTATGCTGGACCAGCACGCCAGCAAGATCGGCTCCTTTGAAAAGTCCTGTGTCACGCAGTGCTTGTCCCTTGCGGTGCCTTTGGCCATCGCTCAGATGAAGGCGGGCAAGTATTTCCAGGCTCTCCCGGTGCTCACGATGGTGTTCAGCAAGAAGAGGACGTTTTACAAGGATCTACGCACCTCAGCTATGATAGGAAGCTACTGGAACAAGGTGCCAGGGTCGCCGGAAGTGCGTGCGCAGTGCATCGAAGCCTTCTGCGAGATGAAGGGCTTCCATTTGCTGCTGAGTACGCTGGAGATGCTCATGCAGAACCACCGGGAAGGAGACGATCTCGAGTCGGCTATGGACAGTGAGGATATCCGGATCTTGTTGCAGGCCTTGCTGGAGTTCCGGACATCTGTTCCAGAAACCATCTGCACCAAGATCTCTGTGCTGATTATGACGTACTTCACAAAGATATCCGACTCAGTATTAAAGAAAGAGTCCAGTGATGCCGTGGGAGCCGTGATTGGCATCATTCGGAGGCTCGTTGACGCAGGCATTGTTTCGTCCGAAGCCGTTAATTCCTTGTGGCTCGACATTACGGAGAGATACGTTCAGTCGACCTCATTACCGCTGCGACTCTTTGGCTTGGAACAAATCAACCAGATCGTCAACTGCGCTCGAGCGTCGCGAGCTTTCCCTCCGCGGTACTTTGTACGAAACGCTGGCACAGCTGCCATTAACGGTGTGTACACGTTGAAGGCCAACTCGACGTCGGCAACGTATGTATTCCGGCAACAAGAAACGGGCCAAGTGTTTACGCTTTTCTGCTGCACCATGAAGAGTGGTTTGAAGTGGTGGTTTATCTCGGAGGCTGACAAGATGCAGCCCGGATCTGACCAAGATATCGATTATTACCAGCACCAATCGCAGTATGAAGAGTACTTGCCCCCAACACACAACTGGATCCCCACTGGGAAGGGAGAGGCCCCAGCTCCAGAACTGATTGCGGAAAGTGTTCAAGAAAATGGCGAAGAGGATCGTACACGTTTGGATTACATATTGAGTACTTGGGTTGTGGAGAAAAAGATTCTGGAGGAGATTTTTGGCGACAGAATTCATCGTGAGATCGTGTCGCGCAGTGCGCTCTTGGTCAAGTTCTTAGCGGAATCCAACAAGTTGGATACGCACGCTCTTGACGTCATTTGGCAGTCCTGTATTCAAAAAGACCAGACTTTGGTTCATGAAATTCACAACCTGCTGATCGCTACGGTGCCGTTTCTGTCGAACGAACTGTTATTGCATCTGGTGGAAAGTATCCATGCTTCGTTATTGCGAAGCCTGGAAAAGAACGAGCCTTTTCCGGAGCTTATTTCGTTCTTGCAGCGTTTGGCGACGAACTCTCCGAGTTTCCTCATGGAGCGCAACGTGAACGTCACAACGGCGATCCTGCAGCTACTCTGGTCCATTCAAATGCACTGCAGTATCGCTAACATCCGACTAAGCCGAAGCTTGCGTGATTTTTTCCAAGAAGGGCTACGGAGCGAATATGGTGAGCCACTACGAAAGGCATTCTTGAACGAATGCATTGATGGAATTAAGAAGTCTTGCTCGTTGGCATGCTCGACACCAGATTCCGCTACATCTCCGTCTTCTTCGACTATTCCTCCGGCACCTGGTAGCAGCAGCTCAGTTACATCAGTTACCTCAGCGGAACTATCTAGTAAGGACTCGACAGCCTCGAAGTCGTTGGAGCTTCTTAAATTCCTGATCGACTCGTATCGAATGGACCAGGCGCTCGTGGTGGAGTCACTCAATTCAGAGCACGGATTGGTGAGCTTGTTGTTTGACGAGCTTGCGACGTTTGTGGCAAGGAGTATGGATAAGCAGTCCCCGAATTATCGCACGGCTATCGGTCACCGCCTAGAATTGATTCACTACGTTCACGTGAAGTCACCGAAGCTGGAACTCTCGATCCCACAGATTGAACGCTTGTGGCAGGTACTGTCATCGTCGCCTGCTGAGCGTGAGTTCTGTTTGATATTTTTCAACCAAACAAGCCTGCGTAACCACCAACAAGGTGGAACTGCATCTGGTACGAGCACGGTTGGTGGGTCTATCAGCTCAGCCTTCAGCTTGGACGTCTGCTTCTACGTCTTCAACGAGCTCTTGTGCAAGCAAACCGATTTCCGAACCCTTGGGTGCATGGGCTACAAATGCTTCAATACATACTTTGTGGGGCTCAACGCGCAGCAGAAGTTGATGCACCGAACGGAAGATACTTCAGAAACCAGCACGCTGAATCTGCTTGGAATGGATGCTCTATGGCGTATCGCATTTGAAGCTCCTCTCGAAGTCGCCGAAATGGCTACACGTGAGTTGCTTCGTGTTTATGAGCGATCGTCTGACGAGCTTTCCCACAAATCGGATGAAGGCGTTAAAGATTTCTTGGCGCGTGTATTTAAACAACTTTCTACAGTGGAGGACAGCTCACCAGACTCATTGAAGTTAGTGCAGCAATGCTCGAGTCTATTGACTGGACTGGTGTCTAGCGCTCGCAAAAAGCAGACTTTTGTTCCGCATGGTCTAAGTGGGCGTGGGGCGTACTTTACAATCAAAGTCATTGCTCAGCGGATCCCGTCTTCCAATACGAGCGGTGCGGGAGCATCGGGGGCATCAGCCGGAACCCAAGACAATGTGCGAACTATGCAGGCATCAGCGTATTCGAATCAGACGTTGTGGCATTTCCGGAAGCAAATTGAAAAGTTGGTGGGTCACCCCATGCAACAGACGAAGATCCTCTCATCCGGGTCAGCGATTACAGGCGACCAAAAGACGCTCGCAGACTTGGATATCACAGAGTCGAGTGAGCTGCGCGTACTCATGTTCAACTCAGTTGTGCAGCGCTCTGGCTCCAGTGTAATGGACCAGGACCAAGGGATGGTACCAGCAGGCAAGGATTCGCCTGCATCGTCTTCTTCCTCCTTGTCTGAGCACCACCCGGGTCTAGTGATTGCCCACGATGCCTCGTACTTCAGAATTCTGTTCCGTGTACTTGACATTGTGGAAGGCCATTCTGTGCACGAGTTGCTGTGGGCCTTTTTGAAGCAGATCCCGACTAGCGAGGAGTTGCTGAACCGGGTTTTCAACATTGGCGCGACTGAAACAGGTGACGGAGATGTGAATATGAGCTCCCCATCGAATGATCCAGCTAATGGAGGAAGCAAACCCGATTGGTCGTCTCTGGTAAAAGGAATCTCGTCCCACCAGGCGATTTACACACTGCAGATTATGGATGCGCTGCTTCTTCCATCAGATGGCGCTAAGGTTTCGTTCGCGCAGACGTACATTCAGCGTTTCATTTCTGGCGGTGGATTCCACGAAGTACTATCGTATTTCATCAACGCGAATTTCCACGAGAGCTCGTTCAATGAAGGCGCCGCGGTGGCTCTTCGTATCCTAAAGTTTTGCCTCTTCGATTCGGGCCACGACAACGGGTTGTATTCTGCCAACGAAGAAGTTCCGGCTGAAGTTCTTTCTGGTGGTGACCCGCAGACGAAATCTGGAGACGGTGCAGAGATTCCCAGGGCGAAAATTATTGTGGAACAAAGCCGCTATGACCAGCTAGTACTGAAGATCGCCGAGCTCGTGGTATCTGAGTATACTCGCGTCGAGGAAAAGACCCCAGCAAAGAAGACAGCGTACCGTATCTTGATTGATGCTGTGAAGACGGTGGAGTCGATCGTGTCCATTGCACAGGACGCAGCGGCCAAGTACGTGAAGGCGTTGGAGCCACGTGCTATTATTATGAATATTTTTACCAAGTTTGAATCAGATCAAGTGCGGGACCAGTGGCTTTCATCATTGGAATCCGTTTGCAAGGCTTCCGACGCAGCAGCTGAGGTAGTTTTCGAAGAATGCATCCAGTCCATCGATCGTATAGAGACCGTGACTGCGCCGTGTGACCAGTACACAAAGATGCTTTGCTCTTTGGCACGCCTTGAAAGTGGCAACACTTCTTCAAGTTGTCAAAAGCTTGCCGAGGCTGTTGTGGCAAAGCTGCGTCGTGGCTTTTCGAGCAAGTTCCTCGCCTGCAACGAGCGTTCGGGCGAAGTACTTATCGGGTTCTTGGAATTCTTGCGCGAAGTGCTGGTGGTCCACGCTGACGTGCGAGCCGGAATTGCCCGCGATATTGTTGACGTTGTATATGAGGAATGCTTATTCACGCTGCCTTCGGAAGATCGACATCGCTGTCCTCTGTGTGTGTCCCTTGAGACGCGACGCCCAGCGTTCAAGCTGCTGGCGAGTGCGATTTTTTCGGACTCGAGTATTCTGCATGACTTGCACGGGCGCCTGACCAAGCTGTTCACGCGAAGTGACGCGCTACGATTCAAGTGGGGCCAAGAGAACAACATCGAAACGCGTGGAAACGGCGAGCATGTTGGGCTCAAGAACCAAGGCTGCTCGTGCTACATGAACTCCTTTTTACAGCAGCTTTTCATGCATCCTACGCTGCGGCAAGGATTGTTAGGTGCCAAGGTAGCACCTCGTCCTTCCTCGCAAGAGCCGACAAAGGCAGAGGCGGAGAAATTCCCTGAGCGCTTGGTTGGATGTCGCGTGGCACTAGAGTGTCTAGGCGGCCGCGTATACGAAGCAAACGTTGTGAGCTACGATGATCTATCCGGCCAGCACACGATGCGATACGAAAATGGCGGCGAAGCGACCTTCGTACTGGCAGAGGGCCGACCAGGCAATGAAAATGGTCGCTACGTGATTTTGCAGCCGGAGTTGACGGGCACCGACGCGACGTTGGAAGTTCTTCGCCAACTTCAGCGCACGTTCTGCTACTTGCGCGACAGCGAGATGCGTTACTTCAACCCGAAGGCGTTTGTTGACTCGTGCACTTGTCTAAACCTCGAGTTTTCGGTATACCAGCAGAACGATGCGACCGAGTTTTGTGATAAGCTATTGGATCGTTTAGAAACGGGACTGAAGACGACGCCACAAGGCACGCGGTGTCTTCAGGACGTTCTCGGTGGAAAACTCATATCTCAAAAGCTTCCGAAGGACTGTGGACACCGCTATGAGCGCGAAGAACCATTTATTCGCCTGGAGCTGCAGATACGTGGAAAGGAAAGCATCGAGGAATCGCTTTCTGCGTTTGTTGAAGGAGAACTTATGGATGGCGACAACAAGGTGGAGTGCGAATTGTGTGCGACGAAAAAAGCTGCTGTTCGGCGGACATGCTTCGGCTCACTTCCGAACCTACTGATTCTTCACTTGAAGCGCTTCGACCTAGACTACACGACGTTTGAGACTGTGAAGTTGAACAACCGGTGCTCGTTCCCCATGCGTCTGAGCATGAAGCCGTACACAAAATCGGGGATTGAAGAGCAAGAAGCTCGCTCCAATTTGCAGCAAGAGCGTGAAGAAACGTCCACTGACGAAGATATGGCCTCTGACGACTCCAGTGGCTCGGACGAGTTTATGGCAGACGTGAACGGTGACACGCCAGCGGTTCATACTGCGTCGCCTAGGTCAAGCATCAAACTTGCTGCTTCCCCACGAAGTGTGGCTGGTGATAACAGCGAAGGCGACGACAGGAGCAGCATCCGATCAGACCCTAACTACGAATACCGACTGAAAGGTATTCTGGTGCACTCAGGAGTAGCTCAAGGCGGTCACTACTACTCATTTATTTACGACCACATGTCTGAGAAGTGGTTCAAGTATGACGACGAAGATGTGACGCCATTCGACCCTGCTAACATCGAGGCCGAATGTTTTGGAGGAGTTCAGCGACGATCGTGGCACGGATCGAGCAACTCGATGGAGATGGAAGTCTTCAGCAATGCGCTTATGTTGTTTTATGAGAAGGTTATCCCCGTCGAGCCTGAAGCCGTACCTGCCAAGGCTGAGACAGGAGGCGAGGTGTCTACTGACGTTGTTGCTGCTCCGGATGAAGAACGCTGCGAGTACGAAGCAGAAGTGTGGAAGTCCAACGAGGTCTTCCTGCAAAACTCGTACCTATTCGACGTCGAGTTCCATGAGTTCCTGCGTGAAATGGTCCAGTCCCAGTACATTAAAGACGCCCCAGCAACAGGTGACGATGTACCCATGGCACTGCCACCTTCGCCCCAGTCCAATGACTCATCAGCTCCACCAGCGCCAGTGGCTCTAGCTGTGCCGACAGTGCGAGCCGACGAGGAAATCCAGATGACACTGACAGAAATTGGAGTCGAGTTCGTGCTCAGTGTGTTGCTTCACTCCCGTGAAAAGCACGGAATTGCACGATGGATTACCGTCCTGGCGTCCAAGTTCACGCGGTCCAAGGCGATTTGTGTACGCTTCTTCTCGGCGCTCTCTACGTCCAAACGCATTTTGTGGTTGCGTGGATTGCTGTTCGAATGTCCTGACTCGATTGCGCGCCAGTCGTTTGTGCATCTCGTTTCGCGAGCTCTTACGGCGTATGAGGCCCACCGGAAGGAAGAGCTAGCTGCTCTAGATAAGACGAGCGCTGAGGCGGCGGAAGAAGCTGATACAACAGTCATCCGTGCGTTTTTGGAGACCATCGCTTCCTTCTTGGACCAGACGTCCATCATGCAGCAGTCCCATTTGGAGGAATGTTTCATGCTCTTGCGCAACTGCGCCGAGATCAGTCTCGTTGCGCGAACTCAGCTGCAACAATTGGAGATGATCGCGCGTTTAATCAACTTCTTCCTGTGTGATCGCGGCCCGAGCGCACTGAAAGATGCGTTTCCGTCCTCGACATTGCAACCGACGGCTTCACGGTACGCGTCACCGGATTACCAGTATCTGCTTGAGGCTGTTATTGCAATTCTAGGCTTGCCTAGGCGCACAACAGAGCCTTTACTAACGGAGGCGAGCACGCAGTATCCCCACCGCACCGTGTTGTCGGACAAGGCTGAGCACGCGCTCACTGAAATTTTCCAGGACTACCAGACACTGGGAGGTGCGGATAACAACCCTGGCATGGGCCTCGAAGAGCTCAAGAAGTTTTTCTCTGTGTCGCTAAGCAGTGCTACAAGCAGTCCGTCCGTCGAACAGCAAGCTCAGGGTATGCTAATCAAGTACGGCACTCCAGCCGACGACACTACCAAGGACGAACCAGCAAGTACGTCACGTGTAGAGCTCGATGGGTTTATGCTGTACTACACGGACATGGCTGCTACATCGACAAAGTCAGTGCTCCAGGATCTTCGCCAGTTTGGCTTCAGCGAGGATCTGCAGCGACACTCTTTGTCGAACAGCGATCTTCCTACTGGAGCTCAGGTTCTCGAGAGTTTAAGCGCTCTAAGTCGTGGTGCGCTGCTGAACGACGTGTTCTTTGACTCGGCGCTGGAAGAAGAAGCGGAGACTACTTGCGAGCTGCTTCTACGGTTAAGTTTGGGAGACCACGGGACGTCCACGCGTTTGTTGCGTGCGCTTCTGCATTGCCTCCAGAGCACCGAGACTGGATGGAAGGGACAGCCTGTGGTTGATGCGTGTGCGCTGGCAGTGCAGCGTGTGCTGGGCTACGAGTGTGATTACCAGAAAGAACTGGTGGAGCTGGCGTTGATTCACAGCGACTACGGGTTACTCAGCTCAGCACGCAGCCGAGAAAACTTGCGCTCCCGTTACGTGAATACCGGGCACGTCCCGTTGTTCGTGTATCGACAACTGGTACTAGTACTAGAGCTGCGTGCGCGCGTCCCTGCAGTCAGCGAATGGTTGGGCGATCATCGCAGTGAGTGGGATTGGCTCTACGAGTGGCTGCGTCTCGAGTCCCTGCAGCCAAGTCTGGGTGGACGTTTAGCCCTATTGAGACGCGAACCAGCCAAGCTCGAGATGTTGTGGCGGTTGGGCGAGGCGTTGGGTATTCCGTATCAAGAAGAGCAACGACGATACGTGGTGGAAGGCGCAGGGTACGCCGATGTCAATGGCGTGTACGTTAGCACGACCCACGTCCACGACAATTGCTTGACGTATTCATGCGCGAAGACCAACATCGAGTACACACTGTTCCGCTGCTGCATGCCAAGCAAGGCACGTCGCTGGTACATCTCGTACTCCCCCAACAAGAAACTGCTCGGAACCATGTCCGATGAAGACTTCTACTTTGTCCAGTCGCACATCGACGACGAGGCTCCGCCAGTGGACGGCTGGAAGGTGTGGGTGAAGAACGAGAAGGCCAAGCCGCCTGTGCCGACGGTGCGTCTCTACAGTTCAACAGTGGCGGCTCTCGATGGCGAGGGGGACGCTGCGGATGCGTCAGACTCTGTGGAGGGGTACATGACCGGCGGGGGTTTCGGCGACCATGAGGACAACTCGAGTGCTCCGACCGCGCCTTCCTCCGATATGGTTGTCGAGACTGTGGACGTGGACGCCGACGCCGAGACAGTAGAGTATGACGACAGCGAGGATGAGATCCGAGACAGCAACGAGCGGTTCCGGGCGGTGCATTTGGACACGCAGGAAGACGGCAGCGGCACGGACGACTTCATGTAAGTCCCGAGAGATAACATTATGTAGCCTTTTGCCATTCGTCCCAAGTGCCAAGAGCTCGCGGGCCGGAGGAACTTACCTCTACATGTAGTTGACGGGCAGGGCGTGGAGGAAGTTCCTCCGAGGAACAGGGAAGCGCCTGTGTGTGGTGAAGATTGATAAAGAAAAACAACTTGCTATTTGAATTTCCAAGTTGCAGTGGGTGTCACCCGGGTGACGGCGGCGCTCCATGGCGATTCCAGGGCCCTTCTCTGCGTTTCGATGAACGAACTGCTTCTCACGAGATGGCAGGGCACGAGCTTTGCAGTTGAAGTGAAGCAGGTTTACCATCTATGCGCGCGTCCTCTTGTCCGCCCTACGGACGAGTTGCTTGGTCCAACGACTGGAGTCTTTGCCTCTACGCCAACTTCCGCATCTGGTTTCCAAGAGAAACCTGTAGCCACTTGTGCGCTGCGGTCCACGCGTATCGTCGTCACTCCATGCATTGACCAGGTCTCCGATAGTCAACTATCCGGACGTGAGCCATCCAAGGAAAAGGAGATCATGGCCAGCACCGCAAAGGAGAAGGTCCACAAACAAAATGCACAAAGCAATTCCTTGTACTTAGTATACCAGATCTCGCCCCTCGTGGAGTCCATGAAGCTAGGCTGGGATAACATCGCTCCGTCGTAGGCACCCCCGCCGGATCTGCTTGGCTGTACCGATCACGGGCAAATTTTGACAGGCAAACCTGGTCGAGTGAGCCATGACTTCTACGAGATCCAGCATTTCCATTTTTTAAAAAAAACTGTGAGTTGCTTGCTTGTCTGGCTTGTGTTTGCTGGTCTGGCGTATTTCTGTATCGGTACTCGAGCCCCAGACTCGGGTGGTTTGGCACGAGGGGGAAAGTTCGCAAGGCAATCAAACCTTTTTGATTCAGAAGCGCGTTACCAATCGGACGTTCGTCTCCAAACGGCCGTGTCTCTGCTCGTCCCATGACACCAACGTGGCAGACAAGGCGAGCTCTCGGGAAACCCCAAGCTTGAATCGGACAAGAAACAAGCACCGATATGATATAGGAAGCGCTCCGCTCTGGCGGACACGAAAGAATTGGGTTACCAGTACATGTACATGTGTACAGTACTTGTACATCACGGCTCTGGTGGCTCGGTAGACTCACACACATCTTGCCAAACAGAATCTGCTGATGAATCAGCTCGAACGCCTTCCAAGCTACGGCCACGGCAGCACCACCGCGGCGAAGCCACCCTCGCGACCGCATGACCTCATCCCGAAGATGGTCCCTGCATTGTCTGCCAGCGGCTCGGAACTCCGAGTCGGAGCTAGCCGAAAAAAGTAGTCGCGCATCAGAAATTCGAGGATCAATTTCGGGGATCGGAGCGTGGGCGGAGCCTCCCGGAGCAAAAATTTTCCTCCAGAAAGTGCCGCGCACGTCCGTCAAGCCTGGGCTTTGAATCAAAGTTTGACGACCAGAGCGCCGGAGCAGAGCTGGGGCTTCGAACGCGGTGCAACCAGGACAGCCGCCGCCCAGATGGCAGCTCCGGCCAATTTTGTGCGGCGCGCCGTCCAGGCTGGACTCCAGCAGGTGCAAGCCGCGAAGAAATCAAGCGTGGTGTCGCTGCGATACTCGAACGGGGCCAACGCGCGCCACTACTTGCCTCTGGATTGCTTCGTCGTGCGCGATCATTTGCTCCATTAACGTTGTAGAAGAAATCGATAACCAAACATGCACTTGCTCCCCGTTCCGCTTTTCAGTCCTGCAGAGGAAGAGCTCTCTGTTGCTCTGGGAGATTTGGTTAAGTCGGCAGTCGTGCGGTTGTAACTGAGCCTCAGCGCGTGCAACCGGACGACTACGGTTTTTTAACGACGGCGAAAAAACGGCTGCCAGCTCCGAGTCACGCAGAGCGAGGGCGAGCGCCGGCTCCGGGACTCGACACGTTCGGCATCTCACAACGCATTTCACTGCCGTCGACGCAGGTCCCACACGCCCAAGCGCCACACGCCGCCCCGGAAGTCGCTGGAAAGACAGCAGCCCCCGTCGCCACCAACGCAGTGAATCAAGCCGCTCACTTCGTGGAAAGACCGGCCCAGTTTCGTTCGCGACATCGCACTTACTGTCCAGCTCGCAGCCACTACATCCAAGGCGCCCGTCGTCCCCATCTGCAGTTCTGCATTCGCCTCCTCTCCGTCAACAGCCTCCTGAACTTCAGTGCGCCTCCCACTGCAGTCTCGTCTCGAACTGCAAGTAACATCAACACCAAAGCCCATGGCTACTCAGATGGATCAGCTCCCGCAAGTGCCGCCTCCGGGCACCAGTCCACGCTCCAGCAACTCGTGGAGTCGCTGCGACCAGGCCGTGGCCCGCGTCGCGCCTATCGCTACTACCACGTGCCAAGTGTGCTCCAAGTGCATCGCCAAAGGCGAGTGGCAGCTCGGCCTCATGTTCATCCACGTCGAAGGCTTCATGCTCATGGAATGGTATCACTTACAGTGCTCCAAGTCGCTGCAGGGCAGTGGACTCAACGACGTCCTTCAGACAGTGCAGAGCGAGATGACCCCGGCACAGAAGCAGGAATTCCAGTTGGCTTGTAAGAAGGCGGCGTGACTTTTCCACAAGACTTGAGTATCCATGTCCAAGTGCCGTCCCAATGCCGTCCAGTTAGTCCATGTCGTGTCATTTAGTAGACGCCCCAGAGTGAGGGTAGAATCACCAACAAGGAACGCCAACGAGCGTCCGCCATGCAAGAGTAGATTGAAAGGAATAGTACAACATAAGTAGACTCAACATACCTGTGGTTACATTATCTCCTTGTTTTTGGCAACAATCCAAAGAGCTACTATTAATACTAGTAGTAGATAGTAAGGACATCAACACCAGCAGCAACCAGGTTCTGGTACTAATGGTTTCCGTTTCCGTTGAGCAACAGGTAAAGTGTCGACATGATTCCAGGATACTCATCAACATTATGCTTAAGAAGTGGTTGGTTATCCTTAGGAAACCTCAGCCACTCAAGGGTACCTGATTAAAAAGACAGCCATGGTGTCGGAAAAGCAGCCATCGAGCCATTACAATGAGACGGAGTACGGCTTAATTAAGTGCCGTGCTTGACCGTAAATCAAGCGACGTGGGATGAGTTCTGCAGTCGCGGGATAATATCACAGCGTTTGCCGCAGTTACATGTGCAGTGAAGCAGTCATCGCCACGAACCTTCACCTTTCGGGGTGTCTAGTCGTACTCGTTTCTGTATCGACGGCTAAGCCAAAGGCTCCAGCCCCATCTGCACTTCTGGATTCGCCTCTTCCCGCTCAAACGACTAAAAGCTCCTCCCAGTGTTAACTCGACCGCTGAACTTCATCGCGCTTTGTCTGCTTTCCAACACCGAAGTCAAGTCGACAACCATAGCAGAAACCCTCATACAAATGGACCAGCTCCCTCAAGTGCCGCCTCCGGGTACCAGTCCGCGCTCCAGCAACTCGTGGAGCCGCTGTGACCAGCCTGTGGCTCGTGTGGCGCCCACCAACACCACTACGTGTCAAGTGTGCTCCAAGAGTATCGACCAGGGCGAGTGGCAGCTCGGACTCATGTATATCCACGCGGAAGGCTTCATGCTCATGGAGTGGTATCACTTACGGTGCTCCAAGTCGCTGCAGGGCAGTGGACTCGACGACGTCCTCGAGACAGTGCAGAGCGAGATGACTGCGACCCAGAAGCAGGAATTCCACTTGGCCTGCCAACAGATAGCAAGTCCGTGACTAGATCTGTACATCCAGAAGGATCCTGGATCAAGAGCAGCTTCAAGTAGAGACATAGAACCCAGTAGAGCCAGAAGTACGACACAACCTAAATGGCAACGACTTCTTTTTAGTACCTATCGCTAGTCCTCCTTGTCCGCTGTCATGGCCTTGAGCGACCATTTGTCCCGTTTGATATCCAAGTGCAACGGGGCCCAGTGCAGCTTCTCCGGAACGACCTGCGGACCTTTCTTGGTCAGCTTCGTTAGGTGCGCATCCACGATCTGCGTGGGCACCACGTACACGTACTGTCCGCCTAGATACTTGATCATATTCAGGTGCTGCAGTGTGGCGATGATATCCTCGTTCTTGATAGACGTCATCTAAAAACAATAAACAAGCAAAAAAATCAATTGCTGAAAACCACATGAAAGAAACACGAAATCGACGTACCCGAGTGAGTTCCATGATAGATACCTCCTTCTCAGGGTAGTCCCGCAGAATACGCAGCAGTTCGCGCGTCCAGTAGCTCCGATAGCTCACGAGTCCGAGGTCCGAGAGGGGCTTTTCAGGCGAACCCACCTTCTCCTCCTTCTTGCTGAGCTCGTACGAGAACTGGATGATAAAGTGGCCGTAGCCTTTGCGCTGATGGCATGGGAACGTAAGGATACAGGCCAGGTTGTAGCCCAGTTCCGAGTACTTTTCTTTGGAGAAGTAGCCCACCGGATGGAAGCCGCGAGCGTCAACTTCGCAGATAATGTAGAACAGGAACGGATCCACGTCGTAGTAGAGCGTCTTGTGGTCCAGGAACAGCCTACGTGGACGTAAAGTACCAGATCAGACCTTCAAATCATCTCAAATATGTTCAAAACAGGGCTTACTTGGCGAGGTAGCAGAGGTTCTGGCAGTAAATCTTGGAGATCGCACCATCCACCTCAAAAACGCTCAAGTTTTCATGCCGATAGATCTCGTTGCCTGGTGGATGCTGTTAACAGAATTTATAAAGTTAGACAGTCACCACAGCAGATACCGCAAAAAAGGCTAAAACTAACACGGTTGCACACGCGACGTTCTTGGTGCACCGTCAACTCGCGCTTATAGCGGAAGAAAGCCATACAAAACTCACAGAAATGAAGCTGCATCATCGACAAGTATAAATATTAACAGACACAACGCCAACGCCCACAATTCAAAACACGTACACAATCAATGGACCCGTCCGGGTAATACTCCTTCGGGAACGGCGAGAAGTACCAGGCTGCCATGCGGAAACGCCCCATCTCCACAAACCGCACATTCTGCACAACATTCTCTTCAATAAAAATACAAAATATAGGAGAACGTTGAACTTTTGTTCGCACCTTCACTTTCGTGACTTCCTCGTGCTCGCGAATGCTGGCAGCATCCATCCCTTCGTGCTCATCGTGCTCTTCTTCTTGAGGAGCAAACTCCGGGTCCTCCGACGACTTCCGTTTCTGTCCTCGAGTGCGAGCAGAGGCATCTGCACCTGAAACTTGATCAGTTGATCCTGCTACTTTGCTCTTGCTGTGACTTTTAGCACGTTGCTCCTTCTCCTTCTCCTTGGCGTCTTTCTCCTGCAGCTTCAACGTCTCCTCGTCGGTACCTCGACGCACAATTTCGTGCTCGTTGATCCACTCGTCCATGCGGCGGTTGAACTGTGACAAATTGACAATCGTTGGCACCAATAAATAAAAACCATTATGAATTAATAAGTATTGACGAACATCATGCCAGTGCACGTAGTACTTGAATCGGTCGTTGCTCAGGGACGCTACATAGACAAAACAGGGTGATAAGTACCACCATTTGGATATTAATTTTGAAAGACATGACCTCTCCGCATAGAAGAAGCCTACATACTCCGATCGATGACGACGCACGTGCGCTCCACCTTGCCCATCCAACGCGCAACCAGTGTGGTCCCCACGGCGTACCCTGGGCCCTCGCTATCCACCTCCTCCTTACATTCCTTGGCCACGCCGCCCTCCAGCTTCGACCGCATTTTTCATACTGTGAATTATTTAAGTTTGTGGTGTGTACCACACCACGATTAAAGTTGAAGAAAGATGTCAAATCTGATGGAGACCCAGGAAGACGAGCTCGATCTGGGCGAGCGCTTGGCGGCACAGCAGCCGCTGCTGGGGCTGTATGATGAAGGCTTCAGCCCTCGCAAGAAGCCAACGAAGCCGTGGTATCGGCGCCGGCTGGCGACAGTGTCTGGTGTGGTGCTGATCCTGTTCGGACTGTCATACTTGATCGTGTCAAGCCAAATCAAGCGCATCGCCACCAAGGCCATCAAGGATACAGTCATGCACATCGAGAGGATGGATCTGAGTCATCCGTCTACTTCATCAGTGACTCTAAATCTAAGTCTGAGTCTCATGGCTGCGTCTCCGTTCCCCGCAACTGTGGAGTCCGCCACATTTAATATCAACTATGAAGATCACCATGTCGGCAGCTTCCAGGCTCCCGAAATGAAGATAACCCACGGCACCAACGACCAGGTTTTCCCCAACTCAACACTGACTATCGCAGACAAACATGCCTGGGATCAATTTGCAGGGGACATGATGAGGAATTCGGATATTCAGTACGAAATCTCCAGTTCTCTCAACATCCACGTCCGCCTTCTCGGTCTAGTGACGTTGAGTGCCTCAGATATTCCGTTGAAGAAGACTATGACGTTCAAGGGGATGAATGGCTTAAAGGACATGCAGATCGTCCAAGTAAACATGCAGAAGTCGACTCAGGAACAAGTTGTGGCGGCAATCAAGACGTGTATCCGGAATCCGTCGGTCACTACGATCCGACCGGTGGGGGCTCTATGTCTCAATGCCCACTATCCGAAATTGGGAAAGGAAACACTTGTGGCGCACTTGACGACGTCGGCAGATACCGGTTTGCCCGTTGCTGACGGGCAGCCGTCGGACCCGTACTGTGCGTCGTTCAGCGGGCCGACGGATATGAGCAACGGGTACAATTTGCTGGAGCTGCAGGGTGAAATGCTGGGCACCAATTCGGAAGCGATCAGTGGATTGATTACCAAGTACTTAAGCAACGTATCGGCCGAACTGACAGTTGTGACGTGCCCCCAGGCCACTTCGGTGCCGTTGTTTAACGAGGCGATGAAGAATTTGACGATTGAGAGCTCATTACCGCCTCAGAAAGAACCTATGGTGGGGAATATGTTCTTCCGCGGCATCTCGCTGCATTCTCCGGAACAAGGGAAGGAAAACGACCAAGTGCGGCTGGATACGGCGGTCTTAGTGGAAGCTACCAGTCCATTGGGCCCAAACTCGGCGTTGACTATCGCGGATGTGCGCATGAATGTGAGTCTCAACGGCGCGGATGTGGCTCTGGGGACCCTTTCGACTGTGTCTGTGGATATTATCGACGGAAAACTCGTCGACCGAAGCAACCTTTCTGTGGAGTGTTTGACTGAGCTCGACTTCGCAGAGAAGGGGAGGGCTTTCGGCAGATTCGTTCGTGCTTCGGTCGTGAAGGATAAAGTCCCCTTGACTCTGATTGGGAGTATGGACGTGGTGTGCCATGGAGCCCTTGGAACGCTGAAGCTTTCCGGGTTGCCTCTTCGCACTACCGCTTTGCTGAATGGAATGGACAACTTCCAAGACGTGACAGTAAAAAGCTTCAGCTTGCCCGGAACAGGCAGCGCTTCGGAGCATGAAGAGCCGATCCAGACGCAGATTGAAATCCGCAACCCTTCTGTGTTCACAGTGTCGATTGGCACGCTCTTGATGGACTTGAGCCTGAATGAACCAAGAGAAAAGTTCGGAGCTCTCCAGGGTACAATGAACTTGGCCCCTGGCGTGAACGATTTCGAGATGAAAGGCCACTTAAAGCCGGTTGAAGACGCTGCGAGTCAAGTTAGTGATGCTGTAGCCGGCTTTTTCTCCCGATACCTCGAAGGGAAGAGTTCCCAAGTGGTGGTGAAGATCACCGCCACGCAGTACCCGACTTGTGTATGGATGACAGAGGCCCTGATTGGCTTAACGATTGGAACGAGTTTCCCTGGGGTTGAGAAGGGCTTCCAGATGATTAAGGACATCAAGATGAACCAGCTCGACGTCACTTTAGATGAGGCTCCACCTGGTGAGAGAGGCCCAACGACCAACACACGCATGCTCGTTCGAACCGACATGAAAGCGAAGGTGAAGATGCCAGCGTCTATCAATATTCCTCTGAAAATTTCCAACCTCTCGGTTGCGCTTACTCTGGAGAATGAACTAGGCGGCCATCTTGGCTCATTGGTATCTGACCGAGAAAGCTGTGGGTTCAATCAGTCGGATGATGGGGCCTTCCGTTTGAACATGAGACACTTCTATCCGATTGGTTTCAACAGTCGTCAAGACGTCCGGGGAATGTCCAGTTTTATACAGAATTTACTCACGAAGAACGGGAGCGTCATGATGCGCCTGGCTAGCGACGACAGCGATGAAGGAGCGTTCCCGGATGTTGAGACGCGAATGGGAATGCTGGCTCTTCGAAATATCCCAGTTAAAGGCAAGCCGCTGATCCCCGCGATGGATTCGTTTCGCCATCCACCGGTCAAAGTCCTAAGCGTGGACATCCAGCGTGGATCCCCGTCCTCGATGGTCATGACGATGGAGTTTTCGCTGCAAAACCCTTCCATTGTGCAGACAAAACTGGGCTCACTCGTGCTCGACGTGTTTTCCGATGGGGTTCGAATGGGGTCCGCTACGATCTCCGACTTCAGTCTCAATTGTTGTGGGAAACCGACCGTTCTGAGAGGGAAATTCGAGTACAACCCACAGCCGAGTGACCTCGAAACTGCAGAGAGGTTCCTGTCGAACTTTGTGTGTGGCTACTTCACACATGGCACTGCCCAGGAGATTGCGATCAAGGGATCAGTGGAGAGCACATCGTTGGATCTACTTCAGCCGGCAATGAAAGCTCTGTCGATCCCGTCGAAGCTGCCTACTTTGGGCGAGCTCTTTCCAGCGACTCCGACGCTTGTGACGTCATCGCGCTTGTACATCCCGTCGCTTTTCCACTTGACGCGGATCCCGACGTCGCTCGAGCTGCGGAACCCATTCAGTGAGAGCATTACAGTGAAAGGGGTGGATCTGGAGCTCTATCCATGTGAAGATCAGGTCACTGGCGACGGCGGGAAGCTGTTGTGCAAGAAGTACTTCGACGACTCTCTCGCTCGTTTCGCCCCTGAAGTCTTCGAGTCGATCTTTATTCCGGCGAACAACAACGGCTGCTTCTCGTGCTGCCAAGGCTCTCAGTGCAGCGATCGTACGTCGCTGTGTCCACGTGCTTCGGTCGGTCAGTGTATGAGTGCTGACGTCCAGAGCTTCTTGAGTCCAGAGGCCATCGCGACGATCATCCACTCGCTGACTGGTGGTCTGCTGATGCGCGTGAACGGCACAATTGCAGCTTCAATCGGGGACTACGCCACGAGTCTGTTCTACCAGCAAGACGGACTCTTGGTCACGATGGCCAAGTAGGTAAGCGTAGCGTAAGTATGTGTGGCTGTGTTGTGCATTTATCGGACCGGTTGATACACAAACAAGCATTTGAACACGGTTTTAGTGCTAACCTAGATCTGCAGTCGACGATCTAGCTCAACAGGTGGTCGTGCCATCCCCCACCCAGTTTCAACCAGCAGAAAGCCTTAGCGTTTGAAGAAATGGAGCTCCATTGGACGCGAGATCAGCATCGCCACGACTGTGAAGATGCAACCCAACTCAAAGCCGATGTCGCCGTGACTGGCCAGCGGCCCAACGAACCAAGTCTGGCTCATTCCGAGCGCGACACCAGCACAACCGCAAAGGAAGGAGAAGATGGCAGCGAAGCCGATCGGCAGTTTGCTCTTGGTGTCGTAGTCGTCGACGTTGTAGCCGCTGAAGCCCCGTCGAAAGACGAAATGGTCGGTCACGGCCACGGAGACGTAGATGGTGGCCCAGTACGCGATGAAGTTCATGAAGTTGTTGAGAACCGACTCGAAGTGCGCGTAGCCCTCGATGGCTATCACTGCGTACACGATGGCGCCGATCAACGCCCAGATAAAGCGCGGTACCACGCGCGTCCAGCGGCCGATGACCTTGATGTTGAGGGTGAAGGAGTAGACGTTCGGGCAGTTGTTCGCTACAGTGGATAGTGCCATGATAACTAGACAAAAGCGGCCGAAGTTTCCAAGGTGAGGGATGAGAACGGCACCGATCAAGCCGCCAGCACCCGAGTCGTTGTACCCGTTCAGGTAGATGTTGTCGGTGACATTCGGGTCCAGTCCGGTGGCAGACATGACGATAACGGAGATCCACTCAGTGAAGACGGAGGGGAAAATTAATCCCAACCACGTGGCCAGGAAGATCTTGCGCTTGCTCTCGGTCGGCGGGTGGTAGACGGTGTAGTCCGCGGCCATGGAACTCCAGCTAATGGCCGTTCCGAACACGACGGAGAAGAAACTGAGCACCCCTGAGACCTCAGCGCTTCCCGTGCCCATGGGGATGTGAACGTACGCTCCAGAGTGGATGAACGTGCCCAGTAGGATCAAGTACACGATGAAGTTGGGGATCCACGAGTACCGTTCGTAGTAGTGGACGACTTTGTAGCCGAAGAGCGTGATGAGGAACGTGCAGAAGGCGATGATGATGATCCCAGCCCAGCCGGGGACGTCGGTGTTGACTGCGTGGATTAATTCCGCGCCGACAATGACGTTCACCGTGGCCCAACCTAAGCCAGAAACACAGGCGATCGCAGACACCACGCGGATGCCGTACGATCCGAACCAGAAGCGACCGAGGATCATCTGACGAAGGCCGAACACGGGCCCGAAGCATGAGAAGAAGCAGACCGGAAGAACCCCCAGCAAGTTGGCGAACAGAATCACCAGCATCGAGTCCACCACGCCCATGCCGTAGATGGCTTTGCCTAGGATCCCCACTGCGAAGTGGCCCATGACCATGTTGGGCGACAACCACATCGTGCAGACGTTGAGCAGCGACGTGTCGTAGCGCTCGTCTTCCGGCACGCGCTCGATACTGCGCGGCTCCATGTAGTTCTTCTCGGCCCAACGCTCTGCGCGCGCGTACCACGTGTCTCCATTCTCGTACTCGACGGGGACGTCGGTGTCGAATTGGACGTACGAATTGGCTGAGTTCTTCTCCAGATCCAGTTCTTGAGTGTGCGGCATGACGAACGACAGAGGGCGAAATCAGCAATGAGCTCAACGGCTCGAGAAGGCAAGTTTCTTGATGGAACTGACGCACTACTCCTCGACGTTGAGCACTCCAGTTTGATGTCCTTCTGCTTCTGAGCGCATGCAGAATGCAACCGGTGGCCAATGAATAAGTCTCCTGGCGGTATGACGCGCCGCTCGGTTGAAGTGGTGCTCTTGTGCGCTAGTCGCGGCATCCTGAAGGTACCACGTCGAGACTTGCATGCAAAAAGAGACCTGCGCGATGCAGCCTGCATCGCTATCATCCGGTGATCTAACAGTATTTGGACTCCGAATTTCGGAGACGCCGATTCGGGGAAGGCCGCTGCCGCGCCGTAGACAACGTCGCTGGAGTGCATGTGCGCTGTACATTGTACAGTCCTTGTGTTCTGCTTCCTGCTGCTTTTGTGCCGGTTGCCAGGCGGGGACACCGGCACCGCTCATCACGCTACGGTAAAGCAGCCCACAGCTATTGGCCAGCGGCGACGTGATGCACGGCGACACCGACGGTCTCCGGTCGCTGTCCGTATTGACCCAGCGCTGACCACCGCCCAGCTCAGCGAGCTGCTCACTTTGATACACGCGCTGGTCTTCGTGCCTGGTGTCCATTTTGTTCGTTGTCAAGCACATCCGAACCGCTGCGCCGTAAGTAGCTCCCGTAAGTACGGGCGATTACGTTGCGATGTGTGACCTGGTGCTAGAGGATCGCTACACTCCAAAAGGCTCCAAGCATCCACGTCATGAGCGCCGCCTTCGTCAAGACCAAAGTGCTCCCAAGCGGCCACTCCATCCCCGCCGTCGCGTTAGGCGTGTACCAAAGCGAACCCGGTGCGGAGACGTACGACGCCGTGGTCGCCGCGCTCAAGCTCGGGTACCGGCACATCGACACGGCCACTGTCTACCGCAACGAAGCGGACGTTGGCAAGGCCATTCGAGACTCGGGGATTCCTCGCCAAGACGTGTTCGTCACGAGCAAGATTGTCGCCCCGCACAACCGCTGGAGCTACGACGCCGTCGTGGACGGCGTCCGGCTGAGTAACAGCAAGCTGGGGCTCGAGTACATCGACCTGTATCTGCTGCACGCCCCCTTCGACGGGGCCACACGTGCGGAGGCGTGGAAGGCACTCGAAGACTTGCAGGCTGAAGGAGTCGTACGCGACATCGGCGTGTCGAATTTCGGCGAGTTGCATCTGCAGAAGCTGGCGCAGACGTGGCGTGTCAAACCAGCCGTGAACCAGGTGGAGCTGCACCCGTGGCTGGCACGTTCCGACACGGTCAAGTACTGCGAGGAGCAGGGAATTCTCATGGAGGCGTATTCACCCTTGGCGAGGGCTCAGAAGATGCACGACCGTACGCTCAAGCAGGTTGCGAGTGAAGTGGGAGCCACCTCTGCACAGGTGTTGATCGCCTGGAGTCTGGCCAAGGGGTTCGTGACGCTGCCCAAGTCGGTCACAGAGTCCAGGATTAAGGAGAACTTGGAAGCGGCCAAGGTGGAGCTGTCAAGCGAGCAGATGGACAAGCTCGACGGATTGGATGCCTACTTTGTGACTGCGTGGGACCCGATCAAGCATCATGCAGTGTAAGTAAGACACCCAACTGATGCCATCAGGAGTGATAGCTTCAATTCTGTTAGAGCAAGTTCTGGAGTCCTTTAGTTTGCCATAACGCGAATACCCACTCTCGCTTCCGACGGTCAAAAACTTCTTGCATTGTTGAGTTAGTCTACTTGTTCATTGATTGCATTAATAAAATAATATGTACAGCATCTAGTGAAGTCTAGGCGCACATGCGTCGAAGCTGCCACTGCGGAGTTGATGGAGGTGGAGCCTGCATTTTTCTTCTAAGAGGCACCAGCTCCATGTTCGTTCCAAGACGATGCGCCTGGATGAACGCCGTGGAACCGGAGCCCTCCTGCGAGCTGAAAACAACTTCACCGCCGAAGTAACGCGCGAACAGTCTGGCCATGGGCAAGCCGTAGCCGCCGCCGCTGAAATGCTCGCGATACGTCGGGTAATTGTCCGAGTCGATGGGCGGGCACAACGGACTCGTGGTGTAGTCGTAGTGCCAGAGCTTGTTCCAGCGGCTGCGGGGCACACCTCCACCCTCGTCGCAGACCTTGACAGTCAGATCTTCACTGCCTTGGCAGATGACAATCTCCACGGGAGGAAGCTCATCACTCAACCGGTATTTGCTCACATCCGGGAAGATCTTGACGCCCGAGACGTCCTCGACGGCCGGGATGTTAAAGTCGAGGAACGGACTCTTGGGGTTCATGACGCGCTCGAAGCGGTTCACTTTGCCGCGGGGCTGCGATTGAGATCTGGAACGGTGGCTGTCCACGGTGGCTCGCATCGAGTTCTTGACCAGTTCGAAGACCATGTGATGCAGGTGCGACTCGACGTACATGAACGGCATGTTGGCGCTCGGGGTCGCGCGGATCTGAACGGGAGGAGCCACTCCGCAGTACTGGACGCACAGTCTCCGCGCTTGCTCGCACGCATCACGGACGACCTGCTCCGCGTTGACGAGATGCACCCGACCGCCGGTGTGGTCCAGCGACTCGACGTGGTGTCCGATGATCATGCGAATGCCGATGCGGCCGAGGAAGAACTTGTCCAGCCGGTCCTTGATGTCCTCCTGGACGCTCTCGAGCTGCAGTGCGTTTTGGCCCAGATCCGTGGCCTTGAGCTCCTGCAGGCCGTAGCAAATGAGTGGCACGAGATTCGACCCGCGCTCCTTGGCGTTGCGGATCTTCTCGGTGAACACGAGGTCCTCCGCGGCGTTCGTGGGCGACTTCATGCGGTTGATGCTCTGTAGTTCGTACCGGTAGAAGTTAATGGCGTGGCGCACCGACGTGGTGCTGCTCAGACCCACGGGCAGGTCGGACAGTTCCATGATGGCACGCGCGTACCGCGACTGCAGCTCCTTGTGCACGAACTTGGCCGACAGAATGTGCAGCTTCATGCTGCCGTCGGCGAACGTGCGCATCTGCTGGAGGGACATGGGCGTGGGGTCGTGGTCTGCGATCTCGCGCACCTCGTCCATCGAGATGGCGCTGGCCTCGAAGTCGGAGCGGAAGGCGTCCATGTGCAGCAGAGCCGCACCGTGGCGCGCGACGGCGGTCTTGGCGACCATGGCTAGTACGCCCGATAAGAGGTGCGGGTTGGTACAGCTCCTGACAATTTCCATTGCCGTGTTGATTTGAGGTGGTGGTTGGAGATCAAATTGGATTCTGTGCTGCAGGAAGAGGTTGGCTCGGTGTCGTTTAGCAAGCGGATACCGAGGCAAAGTTCAGCTTCTGCTTGGTGTGGCGCGTGTCTACTTGTAGGCCTATTCTTGTCACGAGTATTGTTAAGTTTTGAAATTGGATTATAAATAGTTTATCGAAAGAAAGAGGCTTGGAGATTCTTCGAGACATTATTGTTGGTAGTGAAATAGATACAGTATAGATTGTATCAGGTTTTGTCGCAGTTGCAACTACGGAATGAATACAGTGCGCGATATGCGAACACGCTGAGAGCCACAAGAAACGCGCGGGGCGTGCGCATTCAAATCGTAGGCCTCGTGGTTTGACAGGAAGAATTTTCTACTGCTTTCAGCGAAGTCATCGCTTTGACTTCGCCTGTGTAACGACGACCCGCCTCGGTGTCTGGGCGAGGAAGCCCACACCTCAACCGTTTTAACGGCAGCAGATGCGTTGGGCAGCAGCAACTCACGGCTAAAAATTAACGTTGCGAAGATCCACGAGCCCGTTGACGTCTCAGCGCTTTATTAACGGGCCGCCTCGGCTCTCACACAACTTGCTTACTCACGACTGCATCGTCCGCGGTCATTAATCAGCTCCCAGCTTTGACTGCACACCGCTTTGGAGTCTATGCTGCCTTTGCCCCGTCGATTGCTCACGATTACCGAATTGATATTGAATAGACGCTGCCATTTCGGTTAGCATGCGTGAAAGCGTCTCGCATCTGTCGGTCGACTACGCTTCGAAGTCAAGAGCAAACGAATCTAGCTAGACCTGCGACGATTAATACATGTAGCAAAAAAAAGAATTTTGGCGGCAAGCTCTCGTACGACTAATGAATGTTCTCCCAACCCAATTTTCCAATATTTCCAGATTGCGGTTTCTAACTTGGAAATTCCAAGCTCTCATGGGCTTCATTATCAACGAAGTCACGGGCCAGCAACTTACAACGTCTACAGTAGTAAAGTATGGATAGTTGTAATTTGAGGTTGAGCTTTTTTGCCAGTGTGATGCCCACTTGCAGTCTAGAGTGGGCGAGCCTTTATTAGGGGTTTACATCGGTATACCATGTAGTAAGGTGCACTGCCAAGTTACAACTTGCAACTTGCAAGTTGCAAAGTACAATGTATTAACTGCGATATTCACACTTTGAAGTCAAAGCACGACTGCGACAGTACAGTAAGTAGACGAAAAGCAACACATCAGCTGAAAACGTGTTGTCGACGTCCCCTACGTGTATCTCGTTGATCTGAACTTCAAAAGCAGCGAATATAGCTGAACGTGGTGTTTTCACACGTAGGTGTTCACACGTTGGCCGTGCAAAACTCGACGTTGATCTTTCCGCCGCAATATGGACACGCGAGTCTGCCCATCTCGATAATAAAATGTAAAATGCATTCTGCCAGCTTCTTAGCGACGTACAGGTCAAGCTTTCGAGCATAGCGAGCTCGCAGCAGTTTTAGGTTTTGTTCGTCATTCGATGTCTTGCTAGCTACGTCGTGAACAACGTGTGGACGTGGATTCATTGGCACCGCCGGGAAAAAGTTGTCGGCATTGAAGTTAACTAAGGCGCCAAAGACAAGAGTATCCGTTTAGGCGCTATTTATGGCAACTTACCACAAATAAGCCTATAAACTTCTTTCACTGTGTGCAGGCCTATTGTGTTTCCAACGGATCAACCCCGTCGAGACTGTGAAAAATTCCGAAGAGAATGTTTCTATTCCGTAGACCAGCATTCAGTCCTGTACGCAGTGAAGTTGTCAAGAGGTTTCAAGGATACTCGAACAGGCAAAGAGGAAGAGTGAAGTTATACACGCGGTGGAAGATATTTCTACGACCACTAGAGTGAAGACAATCTCTGATGTGTTTGTGGTGCGGTTGTCTTCAGAGCGTTGTTGCTTTGACTGAAAGTTTCGGTGAGTAAGCTACTGTTGTCCCTTTGCGGCAGTTCCGAGATGTGGCCAATCTGCGTGCCACAAATATGAGGCTCACTTGCGTTTCGACCACGCGCAAAAAGCGTGTCTGCTCCCATGAGTCTTCAGCATCGTCGGAAGGCCTTCACTTCCTAAGTTGCGTCCAAACGCGCACAACCAAAGTCAAATTCGCCATGGAAATCATGAGACGCGGAACCGCCCGGCAGAACCTGTCGCGGGTCCTGATACTGTCTGCAAAAGCCTCTCGTGCCCGTTTCTGCGGTGCTGCACTAAACGCAAGCCCCAAGCGCCAGGAGATGGCCATCTCAATGGACCAGGCGCGCGAGATCGCCGTCACCGAACCAATCCCGCTATCACTGCGCCAGATGCGCACATTCGCGGATGGCGGTGTCAAAGTTCGCGTCGCGTCCGCCAAGTTCCTTCACAAGGAGCTGCAGTCCCGATTCGCACGGTGAGTCCGTCGTCGTAAGATTAAACCAATAGACACCGAGTCTCACAAGGTGTGTGTGTGCGTAGAGCCATCGTGGAGTTGTCGGACCTGCCTCTAGGACTGAGCAACACTGCAACTATCCAGCAGGCCATCGACGTGTACCGTCGAGAGCTGCAGTGGATCAGCACCACCAAACCTCCGAATACTCTTGTAAGGCGCCATCCACGATCAATTCAGATCCGTTTTGAGCTCTAACCTTGCTGCGTTACTTCCAACAGTGTGAAGACCGACAATTCACGGAAAACCTTCGTCAGGCGAAGCTGCGCGGCTCCAACCTCGTGCCGATCATTTCCTACGCCCTGCAACAGCTAAAGGCTGAAGACCTCGACTTCGGGGCTCTTCAGCTCGACAGTGTCCAGCAGGACATCAAGGAGCGTTTGGACAGGTTCTTCATGGGCCGCATCGGGATTCGGATGCTCGTCGGACACTACGTCGAGTCCTTGGAGCGACCGGGTGGCCGCGTGGATCGGGTAAATCCGGAGGAGATCGTCCGCGAAGCCTGTGAGCGCGCACGGAAGCTATGCATTCAATACTGCGGTGAAGCTCCTCCCGTGGATATCCGCGTCACACCAAGCGCCAGCCTGCCCTTCATGTATGTCAAGTCGCACCTGCACCACATGGTATTCGAGTTAGTCAAGAACTCCATGCGCGCCACCGTGGAGCACCACCGAGCTGGATCGAAGCCGATTCGCAAGCAGGAGCAACCGGTCGAGCGCGTCATGAACCCGAACTGTCCGTCACTCGGCTTCTTCATCCCGGACGTTGAGGACGTTGCGGGGGTCAAGATCTTCCGCAACGCCATCGAACGACGCACTGATGGAGCTTTGCCGCCGGTGGAGATCGTCATCTGCCAGGGTAAAGAAGACCTGACGGTGAAGGTGAGCGACCAGGGTGGAGGCATTCCGCGCAGTCGCTGGGACAAGTTGTGGCACTATGACTACAGCACGAGTCCGCTGTTTCCTCCAGTTGACCCGGAGAACTACCCAACCTACCGCGAGCAGTTCAGCGGCGGCGGCTACGGCCTGCCGATGGCCAGGCTATTTGCTCGCTACTTTGGAGGCGACATCACCTTCAGCTCGCAGGAAGGCGTCGGCTCCACGGGATTCATCCAAGTGCATCGTCTGGGGACCAACATGGAGTCGGTCGTGCCACTGCGACGTCGAATGCAGGCGTCTGCGCTGAATTGGGAGGCCGACCGCCTCGCGGCGTAGCTGGTGTAAAGCTAGCAGGTGTAGTCTAGTTGCTGTATAATACTTGTAGTGTCGTGCAGTGAGCGAAAAGCAATGGAAATATAAGCTTTCACTTCGATTGGTATGTCTGAGCAAGCGAGCTTGTTGCGACCACCGGAAGACAACTTCAAGCTTGACGCCTCTTGCACGACGAACCGACGTCACGGCGAGCGACCCGATGCAGATCACTAACTGACGGCAAGCCCAGTTAGCGCTGGATGGATCTTCAACGCCAGAGCTGAACCTTGTCGCTGGAGCTCACATCGCCGTCGCTTGCGTTTCGGCGGCGCGGTGCACGCGCAGCAGCGTCTTCTTCTGCCCGCTCCGTGTCTCGCGCGACCAATCACTCGTTTTGACGCGAGGAAGCCGCCTCCAGTACTGTACGCTCTCCGATACCGGTAGTCTACTGTAGTGGCAGTGCTACGCCTGCCGCCGCCCTTGTGCCGGGGCCAAGTCGTCCACAGCGGCGAATGGTCCCCAAGACTCGTCCTCGCGCCTGATTCTGTTTGGCAGGAGGTTGAACTTTGCGCAAAAACGTTCTTGTGGCAAAACCGGGCGTGCCAAAAGCGGGGGCTGATAAACCGCTTGCGCAACGCCCGCTTCACAACGGGAATAGCCCATCGCAGCGGAGATGATGATGTGGCGGCGCGGTGGCAGCTCCGCGCCTTTGTCGATGGCAGCGCTGACCCGCGCTCGCCATGCGCGCAGCATCCAGGTCCATCGCTTCACCTCCGAGTTGTATGTGCAACGCGTGCTCGCTTCAATTTGTAAGCCGGTTTCTGACCTGTTTCGGTGGTGCTCTTCCTCCTTCAGCCACGAGACGCCCATTCCAATGGACCAGGTACGCGAGATCGCCGACACGGAGCCGACGCCACTGTCGCTGCAGCAGATGCGTACGTTTTCGGACGGCGGTGCCAAGCTGCGCCTCGTGTCGGCCAGATTCCTGCACACGGAGCTGCAGTCGCGTTTCGCTCGGTAAGTCCATGCCCCGCTGAACAATTTCCTGGGGTTTGTGGTGATTTGCGCCGCATTACCATTCAGCTAGAAGGTTTGATAGCTCTGACCGTGTGTCACTGTGCTTTTTTGGGGGGCAGCGCTATCGTGGAGCTTTCGGACTTACCGTTAGGGCTAAGTGATACGACGTCGATCCGTCAAGCCATCGACGTTTACCGTCGCGAACTGCACTGGATCAACACCACCAAGCCGCCTACTACCATTGTAAGCATGGAGTGGGGTGGGGTTTTAAGGAGGGGTACGTAGATCTGACGGATTTCTATGGTTAGGCTGAGGACCGGCAGTTTACGGAAACGCTACGTCAAGCCAAGGCACGAGGGTCAAACTTAGTGCCGCTGATCTGCTACGGACTGCAACAATTCAAGGCGACGGACCTTGGACACAGTGCGCTGCAAATTAACAGCGCACAGGAAGACATCAAGGACCGACTGGACAAGTTTTTCCTGGGGCGTATTGGCATCCGCATGCTCATTGGCCAGCATGTGGAATCGTTGGAGAACCCGGGGGGACGTGTGCATCTCGTTAACGTGGAGGAGATTGTGCGGGAGGCCTGTGACCGTGCCACCACGTTGTGTGAGCAGTACTGTGGGGAGGCACCGCCGGTGGAGATCCACGCAACGGCAAGTGCCGGCACGCCGTTGATGTATGTGCGCTCACACCTGCACCACATGGTAAGTAATGTTGCTGTTTGGTTTGCAGTGGAAGGTGCTAACGTATTTTTGTGCTCTTGGTCATTTGTAGGTCTTCGAACTCGTTAAGAACGCCATGCGTGCGACTGTGGAATACCACAAGAAGTTTACACATAGAGCGCCCGGTGCAGTAAACAATTTCAAGCAAGTGATGAACCCGGAGAGTCCGTCCTTGGGCTTCTTCCTTCCTTCGGTAAGTATGCGTGGTGGTCATTGTTTAAGCGGGTCGAGTCGTACTAAGCTACTATTACTTTTTTGTGTGGTAACGCAGGTTGAAGACGTATCGGGCGTCAAGATCTTTCCTGATGTGAGCAAATATAAGCTTGGGGGAGAGCTTCCGCCAGTGGAAATTGTGGTCTGCGTGGGCAGTGAGGATCTAACCATCAAGGTCAGCGATGAGGGTGGAGGCGTTCCGCGCAGTCGCTGGAATAAGCTGTGGCACTACGACTACACCACGAGCCCTCCGTGTCCGCCCATCGACTCCAACAACTATCATAGCTACAGGCAACATTTCAGCGGGGGTGGCTATGGGCTGCCGATGGCAAGGTTGTTCGCGCGATACTTTGGAGGCGAGGTCACCTTTAGCTCACTTGAAGGTTCCGGATCCACTGGGTTTATTCAGGCTCATCGGCTTGGAACCAACATGGAGGTTATCCCTGGCCATGCGTCCTATAACCTCCCGCCACTCTACTCGTAACTTAGATTTTGACATGTTGAATAGCAAGCCAAACAGTGATTATAAGAGATGCAACATCGCTAAAACTCGACGTAAGGATCTCGAACTATGTGATTGGTGCAAAATTGATGTGATTACTGCGTGCAATGATTAGTACGGTACCATGGACTCAAAAGGTAAACTTGACCACGATGTACAGCTTCAAGCTGCCAGCTTGTCATGCCGCCATGACTCGTGCGCAGTACATGTTAGCAGCATGCGAAAGTTGTGGGAACTGCAGCAATGAGATGATACGCCAGTCATTCCGGACCTATTGGTTGCCGATAATGCAGATCAGCTAGGTAGGCTACCTGGTAGCGGGAGCCCAGCCAAATGACTCGCTGTCTGGGCTCTCCCCTGTTTACCACGAGTCAAAGTTCATTACGCAGTAGTGGTGAAAGTCAGAAGGTCCGCGCTTAGCCACATGAGCAAGTAAGAAACCTCCGTGGAAATGAGTGTTGGAAACACTGATCAATGCAATGAACTACATGTACGAACATGAAGTGAAGATGCATTTACATGTACATGTGCTGAGGTGAATTTACTGGCAAAATTGCAGTACATGTACATGTGCTGCAATTTTCTATGAACGCTCCCTGCTCCAAGGCCACTCGAGAAAATGAGCTGCTCAAGCCAATAGCGACCGAAGGCGTCTCCGAGTCACCACGGTGTGCGGCCAAAGGCTCTGCTTACAGCGTCCGCGTCACAAACGTTCCGCCTGCACGTGCCACTCTGGCATCAACCGAGATCGGATGACAAGAATCCACGTTGCCTCGTGCAGTTGTGGAAAATCTTCCCCTGGCCGCTCCAGCCTTCGCCTTTAAAAGTTGTGGCCAGTCGCGTTCGTCGCCGAAATCCAACCCAAGCCTGCTCGTCGACAACACCGTGGATGCTGCAATATCACCGGTGCCCGGCGCGTGGTCAGCCTTTTGTCAAGAGCTCTCGATCAGCGGCACCGAAAAGGCAGCTTGTGACGTTTACAAACATCGTTCACTGATTGGCTGAAAATCACTTTCCCACATCGCCGTCACGTTTTTCAAAGCCCGAAAAGTTCAGCCGTCTTATGCCAACACGCCATTCATTATCCATTCTGCACTGCAGAGCGCTAGGCAATCACTCTTCATCGCTATGTTCGTAACCTCTTCGCTGCCGTCGGACAACGAGAAGTTCAGCCAGGAAGCGGCCGAGATCGAAAGGTATCGCGCGCGCCACCGCCGCATGCGTCGCGGACAGCAGTCGAACGCCGCGACTTCAAGCATTGAGGCTCTGGACGTGGACGACGGGCGTACGCGCAAGATCTCGGTCAAGTGGCGGCAGAAGCAGCAGCAGCAGCGCAACAGCCACGACGACGGCGTCTGGCCACAGTCGGCGGGCACCGAGATGCACATGGGCTTCAACGCCTTCGACTTCTCGTCGTCACCCGAGGCGTTCTACGACGACGCAGAGGAGCTGGTCGAGACGAAACCGGAGCCGCCGGTTGAAGACGAGGAAGAGAAACGCAGGCAGCATATGGCGAACGTCGCCAAACAGGTGACGGCCATGGGCTTCAACAGCGCCAGTCTCTGGGAACAGAGCTTCCCGGGACTTCGACAGCCCGGCGGACCTATCCGGCAACTTCCGGCTTATGGGCATGGTTCCATGACTCAAAGTCTGTGGAGACCACCTGTGCACTACGCTACCCACGAAGAGCAGCGGCGAGCACTGTACCAGCAGCCACAGTGAATTGACATGTTGTAGAATAGTTTTACCTCAATGATGTACCATAAATCTAACTTCGAATCCAGAGAATTGTCAATTGTTGTATCACGACGCTAAGAGGAAAGGTAGGAGGATCCTCGGTTGATTGTTAGTCCAGTAGGGCTCGAACACTTTCTACGCTCATGGCGACAGCACTGATGAGGACGATGGCAGCCATGGAGAAAATGATGAGCGACGGACAGTTGAATCGACGGACAACCTTCAGCAAGCAGAGCTGGCCGACATAGGTCATCAAGAACCCCATTGGCAGCAGGAGCTGTGCCAGGTGCAGATCCATCTTCCCCATCAAAGTGTAATTAAGAGAGGACACTGTACAACCGATGACGACAGGTGAGTTAGCGTACAGGTACCGGTAAATAGATCAATGTGCATCGTCACGTACTTCCGCTGGAGAAGAGAACGGTCGTAGCCGTCATGGCTGAAGCGGCTGAGGCGTCAATACCCAGCTCGAGCAATAGCGGGCCATTGATAATACCCCCGCCAATTCCGAACATGCCCGATACCGCTCCAGCCACGAGTGAGATAATGGGGAAGAATCGGATCGACGACGGTGTCCACTGCAAAAACCACGTTAAAATCAAGGTGAGAGTCGCAAGCCTCTATCCTCTTCGTACCTCAATCTCATGTGCATCAAGTTGATATCCAGGTGTCTGCTGCTTTTCGTAGGTAGCTCCCAAGTTTTTCAGCGACAAGTAGCTCACTCCGACAAGAAAAGCGTACGGCATTGCCACGAGCACTGGGTATAGTGGAGACGATGAATCGATGCCTAACGGGCTTTCGAAGCTCTTTCCTCCTCGAAGAAGGGTCATGCCCGCGATAACCACGAATAGACTGACAAGCGTGACCAACTTGCGCCATGGTACATCGGCTTCCCTTTTGATATCCCTGTGGTGAGCTTTCATCAAGTCCACAGAAGACGGGTCGATAACAAGGAGAGATGTCGCTTCAGGCGAGACGCCACACTGCCATCGCTCGTTTCGACGAGCACTGATGGCTTTCTGTAAAGTCCGTGTACCTGTGGCGCTGAGTACGAGCACTAGTAGGATACACAAGAGCCACGTGGGGAGGATCGTGTTGAGGAAGGTGCCGCATGTTGCTCCCACTACGAATGAACACCAACATAAGAATATCATCATGTCAGCTTCATACAGGCAGATGTCACTTTACGACATACACAAAAGTAGCGGCTGCATCACTAAGATGACATCCCAGTCGATGAGCGGCTTGGTCGAATTATCACGGGTGCGGCGCAGGTTCAAGACGATATTGCCGAATGCTGTACAAACACAAATAAAGTGAGCTCACAACTTCATGGAAAACCATGGTTTGCCTTATCATACCTCCCCCGAGGATGGTGATGCTGGATAGAGGGATAGCTGTCTGCAGTCCATAGTCACCAGGAAGTCAGGTTTATCTCACTCATTCCGAAATACTTGTACTTAGGTACCTTTGCGCTGAGCCCCATGATGAGGATGTAGATGGGGTCTAGCACACCTCCGCCGCCGGTGCCTCCCCCAGCAGCAACGAAGATAATTAGCGCTACAACAGCCATGCCGAAGACCTCCCGTTGGGCCAAGGAGACGGACTCGTCGACCACTGGAATCGCAACTCCGTCCGCTGGTGAAGGTTCGATCTTATCCTCACTGCGCAGCGTTTGCATGGCCGCAAATACTAGTGTCGCGAAATGCAACAAGACGATGGCGGTCAAGTTCGATTTCAGTCCGAGTCGCTGCATGGTGCATCGGATTGCGTTGTGAGCACCATGCAAGGACAGCGCCACATTGCTTGATCGCGTTTGAATATTCGCATGGAGCCGTGAAACCAAAAACTAAGACGTAAACGCGCAAGCAAAGTGCCAAAAATAAAAATCTTGGAGCTTGAAAGCAAACTTCGAAGTATCACAGAGATTCCTTCGACTGCGTAATATGAGTGTAGCAAAAGCAATCAAACCGCAGAGCTACAATTATGCTGCATACAAGTCGAATACGATGGAGCTAAGATGTACTTCGTTTACTTTATTAAAGTGTTGAATTCTAATTACACAAGGCCATCAACGTGACCTAAGATATAGTGTGGTGCAATAGCACCTCAAGCATAGTACTGCGGTTGGTAGTACAGTGCTCGTCGCTGGCCGTCGTACGTGGCGTAGTGCACGGGTAGTCTCCAGAGGCTCTGGGCCATGGATCCCTGCCCGTAAGTAGGCAATTGCTGGTTGGGCTGTCGAGCCGAGGCTCTCTGCTCCCAGAGGCTGGCACTGTTGAATCCCATGGCCGCCACCTGCCTCGCCACATCGGCCATGTACTGTTTCCGCTTCTGAACTTCATCGTTTTCAACAGCAGGTTCTGCCTCGCCCGCCGGCTCGGGCTGGTCGTTGAATAGCTCGTCATCGTCCTGTTGGTCAGTTTCGATGATAGGCGCTTTGACCACCACCGGCTCCAGTGCGTCGTCGTAGAAGCCTTCGGGTGACGCCGAGAAGTCGAAGGCGTTGAAGCCCAAGTGCATTTCAGTGCCCGCCGACTTGGGCCAGTAGCCGTCGTCAAACTGGTTGCAGCGCTGTGTCTGCTGCTTCTGCCACCATTTGGCCGAGATTTTGCGTCTTCGCCCGTCGTCCACGTCCAGAGACTCAATCGTTGAGCTGGGTGATACAGTCTGCTGTTGCACACGACAAAGACGTCGGTGGCGAGCGCGGAACTTCTCGATGTCGGGAGCTGGCAGACTATTTCTGCGGCGATCGGACGGCAGTGTAGGCGCCATGAATGGAAGCATGCTGTTGGAATACGTTTGAGCTGGACGGTGCCAATCGAGAAATGAGGGCGGACGATAAATGCGACGAGGATTGGGATGAAGTTGAAGCGTGACGAACTCGGCATCTTGGCTGCAATTAGCAACGCGCTGGTGACGTCAGGCGCCCATGCTCGTATTTCCATCCAACGAAGGCGCAGACATGACAAGTATTGCCCCCCAACGCCGCTGACTCCATTATCTCACTCGAAGTGTCAAGAGCGAGAAATGACCGGACTGCTGGTAAGGCAGTGATTGGCCTGCGCTGCGCATCGTCATCGCCTAGATTCCAAGCAGCATCGTTCATAGAAAAAGCGTGCACTCAGAATTTGCTACCCGTACAAGCAGTGATCTATCGGTGGCTACCTGCTGCAGTCACCGCATTATCCTTAGGCTAAGGACCTTAGCTAAAATAAAACGTCAGGTCAATCGGCTGGTAGAAAAGGGGATGATTATCCACCGAGATGATTAGTATTTTTAGCTGGTTGAAGTTTACGGAGCCTGCTCTAAAGAATGCGCAACTTCGAGATGCCGAAGACCGCGTCTTGCTGCTCCACACGCGGGAAAAGCTCGGCTCGCATGACCTCGTCCAGCGCACCCAGCGCTCGGCTGGCGTGGAACACTACGACGCGGTCCTGGTCGACGCGCGCCACGCGCTTGAGCGTGTGGTACAGCGGTGACAGCTGCTCCGGCATGAGCTCCAGCATCTTCCACCCAAGGAGCTCTACGAGGTAGCGAAGCACGAACACTGCTCCACGACGAACAGTTACAACGCGCTGTTGCAGCTCTTCCTCTTGGTGCTTCCGCAGCTTCTGCTGCTCGTCATCATCCGTAGCATCGGCAGCAGCTTGCCGCTTGGTTTGAAGCTCCAGTTCTAGCTGCAAGACGCCGAAGACACACATGAGCACGTCTAACAGGAACGGCTCTAGCCCCCATTGGAGCAGCGCACAGACTTCCGCCAGATTCGACAGACAACTAGCGCGCAGTGTTGCGGCTGCAAGAAGCTCCTGCTCATTCTGCAGCTCGTTGTCGAGATGCTCCTGTCCCGTGTTGTCCTTGCCAGCCTGCACCTCCTGAATCAGTTGGACACGCTTAGCCGCTTCTTTCTGTATACGTTTCATCTGCTCCCTCTGGGAAGGCGGTGGACGGATGCAGTCCAAGTACGCGTATACGAACAGCTTCCCGTACTTGGGGAGTGTTTCGCCACATCGTTTAGCTGAAAACAGCAGTGCTTCACTAAGCTTGATGCGAGATTCCAGCGAGTTCGTCTGGTCTTGTAGCGCCTTCACCAGGGCCGGAATAGCCGCATCCGGATGGACATCAGCCAAGGCTGCCAAACCTTGGACAGCTGCGAGAAACACGTAGCTTTCCAAGTCGTGTAGTTGGAGCAAGAATACACCCGCAAGGGCATGCACCCGAGGAGTCCAGTCGGCATCATTCGCGTGGGCATGGCTCTGACGAACAAGTTTTGTCAGCGTGACGACACCGCGCGCACGCAACGGCACCAACTGGCTTGCTAAATCTTTCTCAGCCTCTCGAAGCACTTCCTCGAAACTGCGGTTGCCTGAGCGGGCTGCACTTGCGCCAGTAGCCTCGGCAGCGCCACGGCTTAAAATCTGCGCACGAGCGTTGCTCGCCAGCTCTGCAACTTCAGGTAGTTCATGACGAGACAAAACTTCCAGCACTGGTAGCATCGCACGAAGTTGCTGCTCTTCCGCGTCGCTACGGCGTGAAGATCCTGCCTCCAAGATCGTCATTACCACGCCGAGGCAGATTGTCAAAATCTCGCCCCCTTCTTCCTCTTCTTCGGCGTCTGTTGTCTGTAAAACGCTCTCATTCTGCTGCTCCTTGTTCACGAGTCTCGCTGCTGGTGTGTTGTACGTTTCTAATACGGTCCCGATGCACTGTAAAACAGTGGTGGCACTACGCAGGACGGACGGCCCCAAACACTCGATAAGCGCTAACAGCAGCATCAGAACCATCTCGACGCCTTCGCTGCTTGTGGGGGTTTTCATAGGCTCATATAGTGCCAATGGTGAAGTTGCACTTTCCGATTTACGATCCACAACTTCTGCCTCGCCATGCTTCCGGACTTGCATGTACGTCAACAGAAGCGAAGTGAAAAGATCGCCCACCACTTCCGACTTCTCCAGCTCCTTAGCACCAAGAAGCTCCACCAGTGGCATTACCAGCATTTTCAGTACGTCCGTGGGGTCTGTTCCTTCACCTTCCAACGATGTGGCAGATTGTATGAGTCGAAGGGATATACCGCCACCTCCTCCAGCACAAAACTCTCGTAGTGACGTCCATGACTCTTGCGCATAGTTCCGTTCGTATCCACAGGCTAATAGACTCGGCTGGAGAGGTAGATTAACTGGAAGCACTGCTACTTGGAGAAGAAGAGCCGCTTTTGAGCACGAACGAATCCACGCAGTGAGTACTTCCCGTAACGGTGCAGCCAGAAAACTCTTGCTGGTCGTCGCGAACGCGTACATGTGCAGTAGTGGACGCACTAGCGGGGCGAGAGCTTGTAAGAACCGTTGAGAGGGAGGAGGGCCGCAAAGAAGCAGTCGTGCAATGCTTACACAGTGAGTCAAAGCCTCTTCGCTTGCCTCTTGAGGTGGAGAGCTAGCATTCAGCCTGCTATCTTCATAGATCAGCAACGGGTGGAACAACACCGACAAGATCTGTGTGTCGAATAGCACCGGATGTCGTGTAGCCAATTGGTCCGTCAACAATGCTGCCATTTCTCCCAACAACTTGCTGCTTGTATTTCCCTTCTCGGGAGTCACGGCTGCCAGCAGAAGTTCTCGCACTTGCGTGCACAAGGCACTTGCGTACTTGTCAGGGTCTTCACCGCTCGGGCACTGGCAGATCAGGTTGGCAACGTGCATTCTAGCTTGCGTGTTCCCCTCTCCCACCGCTCCAAGCAACATCTCAATCGTAGCAACAATTCCTCCGTCCTCCATAAGAAGCTGGGACAGCAAGCTCCCACAACGTGCCTTAAACCTCTGACCGACTGCCTGTTCCCTGGCTACCGGTGTAACCTGTCCAAGCGCTGCGCGTAGACTGCTCATGCTCATACGTAGCGGAAGTACGCGTAACACCATTTCCCTCAATCGAACAAACTCCGTCTGTACAGGCGTTGGCGTCTCTGTATCCACCACAACCTCTCCATACACTAGCAACGCTAGCAACTCCACCACGTACTTGGGCAGTAAAATAGGCTGAAACTGAGGTAGTGACAGCAACTGCAGCAACGCCTTGGTGATCTCCAGCAGCTCACTCACTGCCTCACCACTCGTTAGCTCCGTGTCGAAGGACACGCGAGTGTATCCACGAATTCCCCACGTAAGCACGTCCTTAGAAACTGCATCCAGACAAAATGCCTCAAAAAGTCAGTGAATCGCCAGCCCCATGAGTCCAGCAGTATTGCTTCTCACTCTCTAAAGTGCGCGTGGGTCTCCTCTTATCAATGGACATCAGCACCCCAGCAGCTACGCGGGGATACGCGCCCCAGCAGAAGAGCAGCTCCACGGCCGCCTGTAGCACCGAATAGTCCCGCAGACTCAGCAGACCTGCCGGCGCCTTGGGCCTCCCCGACTGTTTAGGTGTCTGTGGTCCCATTTTCTTCCTCTCCTGAGCCTCTAAAGCATCCAAATTCATCATGCAGAGACTCAGACGCTGGAAAATCGGCACTAGACCCAGTCTCCAAGCGATATCGTGCCATTGACCGTCATTCTGCGTCTTAGAAGACGCACAGAGCTCGCGCACAGCCTCCACCACCGCTGAATTAACGGCGTTGGCCTCCTCCGCCGGCTTAATGTCCCGTAGAGCGTCCACGAACACACGCAGCGAGCGCATGAGCGCCTGCTGCCGCTTCACCTCATCGTCCATGGTGTTTTAGACGTCTGATGGCCATCTAAAAGGTATCATTTGTGTTCTTTACAAACGTCGAGTATTATTTGTGAATGTCTTGGCTTTGAAAGTTACCTTTTAGGACCAAATTGCAACTGTGTCTTCAAGTCAATGAGACTAAATGCCCTGTCCCAACAGCTAGCAATGCGGAGCTAAAATATTCATTTTTAGAGTGGAGAGCCAACTGGAGGACACTCTTGTAGCCTTCTACGAGTGTTTAAGCACTAGCAGCACTGTCATAATGAAGATCATGACGAGTAGCAGGCCAATGCACTTCATGGGGCGACCGTTCTTCTGCGTCTCCTCGGCCTTCTCCAGCTCCTCGATACCCTTCTCCGTCTGCTCCACCACCTGCTCCATGTTGTAGTCGATACGGTCCAGGATCGTGCCCTGGTCGATGACTAGCACAGCTAGTTCCTTAAATATTGTAGCAAGCTCTGTGATAGATGTGGCGATGCGCTGAATCTCCTGGTCGCGCTCGTTGATGACGTCCTCAGCGATCTCCACCTCCGTGACCTGAGCCTGTGTGAAACCCTGTAACAATGCAGAGATCGCGTTAAAGTGAGTTCTTCCGAACCAAAGAGGCTGTTCAGCACGAGCGCAGCGTACCGTGTCAGCTCCACCGCGCCGTTTCTGCTTGGCGTCGTTCTCTGCAAGGAAATCGAATTCTACAGGACCCTCTTTCTGATTCTTTACACGTGCGAGGTACGTCTTTTGCGACTTTCGGAAGTCACCCGATAGTGTTTGGAGCTGCGTTGCCAATGCTCTGCTCAACAAAACAAAAAATCAATACAAAACAAAGACACTCACAGTCCTGCTCTTGAGCCCACGCACCTCTGCACATTCTGCCTAGTCTTGGCATCAGCAGCAGAGAACTCGCCGTCCCGGTCGCCCTGTGCCATGCGTCGCAGTCCCTTCTCGGCGCTGCGGAACTCGTCCGTGATCTCCTGCGTCACCTGGTCGATTTCCCGCTCGTACTTCGACTCGGAGCCGTCGAAGCGGACCATCAGACGGCTTGTGTGCAGCTTGTTCAGCTTCTCCACTGCACAAAAACATCAATAGATCAGTCCCTTTGTCTTCAAATTCGCCACACTTGGAGCTATTACCACGTACTCATCTCCTTGATCCGTGCCACATGCTGGTTGGTGCCGTTGACGACGTCTACCCAGCCTGGGGCGATAGCTACACTGGTAGTCTCCTGATCTACACTCTTCATGAGTGCATTGCCCTCCTCTCGATGGCTCACGATGTTCTTGCGGCGCAGCACCTTGGCCTTCTCATCCGCGCGCAGCTGCAGGAACTGCCGCGTCAAGTCTCGCGTCGCCATGCTGTCTCCCTGTACTTGGTGTCCGCTTCGTAGTGCTTCCCGGCGGCTAGTACGCAGCCCGAAAGCTTCAAGAGCAGGCTACACTTAGTCTCGCGCTGGCTCGTGTGGAATTATGGCGCTGCTATTTTTGGATTTTTGGGAGCACTTTTGTTGAAATCAGTGATGTGGTGAACACAATATGGTGTGCTGCACGTACATTCTGTGGTTTTACACGTTTATATGCGAAAACGCTTTTTTTTGTATATTGGTCCAATGTCCCGGCTTTAAAAGTTACCTTTCTGGACCAAAACACAATTGCGTCACTTACAAACTTCAAATCAAAGGGACTAAACGCCCTTTCCCAGGCAGTCCCGGCTGTGTCCAAAACCCGGCCAATCAGCGGCAAAGGACTATTTTACATTTTCTCCTTACAAACATCAAGTCAACAATTTGTGGCTTTTTATTTGTTGTAAGCGTTTATAGATTATTTATGGCGTTGTGGTAAACGTTAAGGTTATTTATGGTACTTGACACTTCCCGTACGTATATTGCACATTTTGTGCATTCATATTTTTCGTCCGACTTTGTATCGTGGTTGAAGTGCGCTGCAGAGCTCGCCACTCACTCCCCGATCTTCCTCGTTTAGCGAAGATGCGAGGGCTGCGCTTGACCTCCGCAGCGCTACTAGCAAGCTGCATATGCTGCAGCGCCCTAGCCAGCCGTGTCGTCCCGCTTGACCGCTGGACGTTCCGCTCCGCCAATGGTTCTGTCCGTGTGGACAACGCGTCGGTGCCAGGCACTTCGCACGTCCACCTTATGGATGCGGGGGTCATTGGCGACCCGTACTACCGTTTCAATGAGCGCGAGTATCGGTGGGTCGCAGAGGAGACGTGGGTATACGAAACGCAGGTGACACTGGCGAGTGGTGATGTTGATACACAGCCGACGCTCGTGTTCGAGGCTCTGGACGGTGTGGCGCGAGTCAAGGTCAATGGGAAACAAGTGGCAGCTACGGCAAACTCATTCGTACCTTACCGGATCGATGTGGCAGCTCTGGTGGTTGAGGGCGTGAACCACATCCAAGTGGAGTTCGATCCTGTGACGCAGTACGCCAGACAACAGGCCGAACAGTATCCGTACTTCGTCCCGGCAACCGAAAACTTCAACACGTGGACGGAGCCCACGCGCCGGTCATTCGTGCGTAAGGCTGGGTCGGATTTTGGCTGGGACTGGGGGCCGGCGTACGTCACGTCGGGCATTGCGGCCTTGGCGTCTATCGAGTTTCAGGAGCAGGTGGTGACGCTGAAGGACTTGCATGTGGTGCAGGTTTTCCCTGGTGAAAAGAAGGACCTCTCGGTTGTGGACGTAACTGTCCGCGTGACTCTGGATGGAGGAGGAGTGAAGCATGAGAATGTCACGTTTGACTTGCTTGTGAATGGGGAGAAAGAGGCTGCGAACACGACGACGATACCGGAGGATTGGAAAGAGGACGCGGTGATCGATTTTACGTGAGTATTACCTTACTCATGTAAACTGTTGTTTCGCTAATTTTTATGATTTTGTGATGTGGCTGCAGCTTTCAATTGGAAAACCCGAGGTTATGGTGGCCTGCGGGCTACGGTGAGCCCTATCTGTATGCTCTGCGTGTAGATGCATGGGGAGCGGATTTCAACTCATCTCTTTCCCACAAGACCGGTATTCGCCAAGTAGAACTTGTTCAAGAAGACACAAATGCTGGCAATGTGACTGGGAAGACGTTCTACTTCGAGATCAACCATGTCCCCATCTTCATCAAAGGCGCCAATTGGATCCCGACAGATTCGTTTCCAACGCGAACTAAAGCATTCACGGTGCAGCACTTACTGGAGAGTGTACGTGCTGCGAACATGAACATGGTACGTAGTTTTGTTTAACGATATCTAGACTTGTAAGTGTTCTTTTTTGCTGACTATTTGACATGCTGCGTGACAGATTCGCGTTTGGGGAGGTGGTCGATATGAATCCGACCTATTTTACTCCGAATGCGATCGACTGGGCATCCTAGTGTGGCAAGAACTCATGTTTGCATGCGGAATGTACCCTCGTGACACTGCTTTTCTCCAGAACGCACTGGAGGAAGTGAGTTTTCAAGTTACGCGGCTTCGTAAATATACCAGCATTGCGATCTGGGGCGGGAACAACGAAAACGAAAACATGATGGAACAGTTTGTTGAGGCTCCGATCTTCCCACCAGGGACGACCTTCAACCGCGACGTCGCTGTTGCCGATTTTACGAAACTTTTTGTGGACTTGATCTACCCGACTGTTACGACGGTGGATTCCACCAGGCCATTCGTTGACACGTCTCCATCTAACGGTTTGTATTCCGTTGATCCTTACGTTAAGCGATGGGGTCCATCGAACGGGGTGGCGTTTGGGTGAGTACTGCTTGTAGTATTTGCTTTCTACCAAATTCATTACTGAGGCTGTATTTTGTTTCGTTAATTGTTTTTGTAGCGACGTCCACTTTTACGACTACAACAGCGATTGCCAAGACTATCAGATGTACCCACGCACTCGCTTCATTTCCGAGTTTGGCTTTCAAAGCTGGCCCTCTGCGGCTTCTCTCCATGACGTCAGCTCGGAACAAGATTGGGAATCGTTTCAAGCGTTTTGGAAGTTTCTCAAGTATCGCGAGAGACACGAGAATGGCACGACGCAAATGCTTACTCAACTCGAGCGCCGTTTCCACGTGCCATTTCCTTTTCGCAATGAGAAGTGGCTTGGCGGTGAGCTTGGTGCACGAGGCGATGAATCCTTCGGCTTCAGCATTCGCAAACGTATCGAGTCGTATTTGTATCTGGTACAGATCCAGCAGTCGTTATGCTACCAAAGCGCAATCGAGACCTGGAGGCGTGGCAAGAACCCCGATCTCGGCATGACGATGGGCATTTTGTATTGGCAATTGAACGACATTTGGCAAGGCAGCAGTTGGTCGAGCATCGAGTACTCCGGTCGATGGAAAAGCTTGCACTACGTTGCGAAACGCGCGTTTGCTCCGTTTCTCATTGCAATCCACGAACGGAGCGACGGAACTTTGCTCTTAAATGGTGTGAGCGATATCAACGATGTTTTACTTGTGGATGTTGTGTACGAACTCCGACGGACCAAGTGCGGCAGCCTCGTCAAGTCAATCGGCCGTCAAGCTATCTCGATAGCAGCATTGGTACGTGACACTTGAGATGCAGAATCGTATACTTCGTTATGAAGCTTGACAATTATTGCGAATATTTAGGAGAGTCGCCCTATCGAGGAGCTGGACATCGATGCTTTTTTGAACCACGACGACACTTCCTGTCACCGCAGATCCTGCTTCTTGAGAGTGCACTGCACTACAAAAGCCAGGTCCACCGGGTCTCAGCAGGTTGCTGTCTGCGAGGATACGCAACACTTCTTCGCACCGTACAAGCACCTGAACTTGGGGTGGGGCGAGGTGACTGTCAACTCGGCTGAAAAGATGCAGACAGGCTTCAGTGTTGAGCTTATGGCGACGGAATTCGTGGCTCTGTTCGTGGAAGTGGATGTGTCAGGCGTGCTGGGCTATTGGAGCTCCAACTCGTTCTTGATGCTGGGCAATGAGACCAAAACGCTGAACTTCACTGCGACGACCTCGGAGGATGTGGAGAAGCTCTCGGTCGACGAGTTCTCGGGATTACTTACTGTGAATTGGCTCCAGAAGAGCTACGACAACTCGATTGAGGACTTGGCGATGCAGTAGGCAAAAGATCGGCGAGCGATGCGTTAGCTCGTTTTCTGTTCGTTCAAGTTGGTGTCAAGCGTGTGACTTGGATTCATTATGTGACAGGGGAGCTGTCAATTTGCCAAAAGGTTGGTACTATCAGGTTAAGGAGGGTGTAATTTCGTTCAAATATCACCTTTGCGCCGTTTCCTTATGCTTATATCCTGATCGTGCACTCTCTGCATGCGCGTCTTCGCCACGAAGTCAACGCTAGTACGTTCATGAACATGTCTTTCATCTTCGTGCCAAGTTTCGCCGCCAAGATCGCGCCTGTAGGTGCTCTGACTGCTACTTCTTGAGTTGCGTGAATTCACTCGATGGGGAAAATCTTATATATTTGATGAAGTGATATATTATCCAAAATAGCAGGTTGAAGAAAACGGAAGCGATAACAGTTCTCGGTGTAACCAAATTATCAGGCTGTCCAACGCCTGCATGTTCAAAAACACTTGCAACGAAAGAAGCTCCTCCAGCCGGACGCCATTCCATTCCTCCACTCGCCATGGCCGACGCATCGTCCGCCGAGCGCCGCCAGCAGCTCCGCAGCCTGAACGACTCACTGGTCAGCGGCTCTCTCACCCGCCAGGAATACGACGAGCTGCTGCCGTTCCTGGCGTCCCCAACGGCTCCCCAACCGCAGCAACCGCAACCGCAACCGCAACAAGAATCTCAAGAAGACGCCGCGTTCAATGCTGCTCTAGCCCAAGCACAGCAGCCAAGCGACGCTCCAACGCCTAGTGACCATCACTCCAGTCCACAACGCACCGTTCACTTCGCGGACGGCACGAACCCGCCAGCTCCGGAGCCCATCGAGGCCCCGCCTCAGTATCAGATCCTCGCGCCGGTGGCTGCCGCTTCGGTTCCCACCGGACTGCAGCTGCGCTGTCCGGCGTGCGGCACCAGCAATGACACGGCGCGCGGCCCGCGCTGCTACGTGTGCAGCTCGAGACTGACCGTCGCCGACGAGCTGTCGGCTGCCGTGGCTGCGAGGAGCTACAGTAGAGCGAGTTCGAGACAGCGCTGGCCTATTGTGAACGCTTTGGCACCGCCCAGCGGCGCGTTCAGTCTGGCGGAGAACGGCCGCGTTCTGATCCACAACGGGTTCTTCACGTGCTCAATGGAGGCCACACAGGTCATTGCAACGGCGGAGGGAAGCGCCTGCCAGGTGTTCGTCATGTGCTGCACGTGGCAGCCTCGCTCGACTGAAGGTGCAGACAGCCAGCAATTGCTGGCGACGTGGTATGTATCGCAACGTTTCAGCCAGTTCGAGAGGCTGCACAAAGCACTGAAAAGGAGATTGTCCCGCACGACGACGGCGTCGCTTCCCCCGTTCCCGGCGAAATATCACTTGACGGACAGGTTGGAGAAGCGGAAGCAGGGGCTGGCCACGTACATGCCGCGGTTGCTGGAGATGTGCGCGCATCTACCCAATGCTCAGGCTGTGCCGGAGCTGGACGAGTTTTTGGATGTTTCGCACCAGGTGCAGATCTTTCGCTCCCAGCGTCCTAGTGTGGCGCCTCCTGTGGTGAGTGCCAGTCCTCCTGTCGACGGATCTCAGCGCTCGGCTGCTTCAACGTCTACAGCCGCTACGTCCGAGTCGTCGCCGTTCCCGGCGTTCACAGGACCGGCAATGGTGCCTTCGCAGCCGGTGGCTCCTCCGATGGATGCATCGGAGCTTGCTCAAGCTGAGGGCGCTGTGCGACTTCTTGCTGAAGCAGTGCGCAATGCACGAGGCGATGTACGTGGCGACGGCACTGTTCAGCATCATTTGGACATGTGCGTGCAATTAGCACCCGGCCTACAGCGCTCAGCTGACCTCGACAACCCATTTGCTGACGCCGAACTGATTCCGCGTGCCATGCAGTGCCAGGATGACCTACAGCAAGCTGTCGCGATGTACAACGATGCACTCCTCGCTGCCTCCGGTACTCAACAGCAAGCACAGGTGCAGCAGCAAGCGCAGCAGCCTGAGCCGCACGTCCAAGCTCAGCAGATACCAGTGCGCAACGTCGTTCCTGCCAGTGCCGCCTAAAGCGTATCCTCATGATATGAACCGGCAAGACGTGCTTGAGTTGTTGCTCAAGAAATTCTTATATGAGGTGCCAGCCATCTTGTAACAATATACCGTTTTGAAGATTTCATATGAAATGTATTGGGAAAAATACAGCAACATGCAAACATCCACCAGCGCCATCCTGCTAACGCACTATCGTCCGCCAACTTCGTTTCCAAGCAAGCTACCAACGGCTTCCTGCTGCTTGCTTCCCAACTCCCACGCGCGTTTGTGTCGGTCATCGAGCGCGGGTAAAGCTTGCCCCACTTGCAAGCATTGCACCCCTGCGCTCATACCATAAGCTGTCCATATGAGTCATATGAAGTTTAAACACCGTAGCTGGGCTGGTACGAGTTCTGCTGGCCCGGCACGTACGGAGGCGGAGCTTGCACGCCGCCACCTTCCTGTGCAGACAACGCGTACGTCTCCGTGACGGCAAGCAGCGAGTCGTTGTACAGACCCATAGTCGTCTCCAGATCCTCCTGGCACTGCATCGCGCGCGGGATCAGGTCCACATTCGCGAACGGATTATCCAGATTCGCCGAGATCTGCAGACGCGGCAGAAGTTGCACGCACACCTTCAGGTGGTGCTGCACCTGCGGGTCGCGACGCAAGTCGCCACGCGCGCTACGGATAGAGGCATTAAGCAGAGCCACAGCCTGCTCGGTGTGGGACAGCTCCTCTTCGTCCAGCGGTGTGGGCAACTCCGTCGGCAAGCGAGCTTGTTCGCGAGCGGCCATTCCTTCAGCACCGCCAGCGTTCACGTTCAACGCACGGCCAAATCCGCCTGGTGCAGCACCAGACTCGTCGCCTCCGCCCGACACGAGCTGGCGACGGTACTGCTCAACCTGGCGCGACACATTCAAGAAGCGGTCCAGCTCCGGCACGTTCAAGTTCTCAGGAAGACGTGCACACAATTCCAACACTTGCGCCACGTAGCGCTCCAGACCTTGCTTACGCTCCTCCACGATCGCGCTCGAGTTGCCCGTCTTGCCCTTGAACACGCCGCCGAGGACGTGCTTACGCGGGAACAGAGGAATCGTAGCCACTGCCGTCGGGATCTTGCGCTTTAGGTCCTTGTGCAACTTTTCAAAGACGCTGAAGCGGTGAGAAACCAGCCACGTCGTTGATTCACTCGAATCCTTCGGTTGCCACTGGCAACGAAGCACATACACCGTGTACTCCGTGTAGTTGTCATCCTGGAGGACCTGCGTGCGGTGCATCTGTGCCTCGAAATATCCGTCGTGAATCACAATGCGACCGTTCTCCGTAGAGAACGTACCCAGTGGCGCCGTAAGCGTCGACAAGCTTCTCTGCTGGCGCGACTGACCATAGTACCCGGGGTCAGCAGCAGCAGCAGCCGATTCGTCACTAGTGGTTAGCAGAGAACCACACTCGTCACAGTGGTTACCGTTGGCCGTGTTGTTAGTTGCACCACACGCCGGGCAACGAATCTGGATGCCGTAGACACCCGTTGTGTACAAACGACTGAGCGATTCCTCCTGTTCGGCAGTAAGAGCAGCACCAGACGGGACTTCCTCGGGCTTCTCCAGCAGGAACGGAACCAGCTCGTCGTACTCGGACTGAGCAATGGCACCACTCAAGAGCAGATCATTCAGCTGCTGCAACTGCTCGCGGTTTTCCTGCGAAACATCGTCCGGGATCTCCACCACGTGCACCTGGCCAGCAGGAGTCTGCACACTGTTCACTTGGGCAAGGCCGCTTAGCAAGCTGGCGCTGACACTGGCAGCCTCCAGCAGAGCCTGCTCCTTGCGGCGCTCGGCTTCTTCGCGCTCGCGTTCCATGCGCTCTTCGAGCTCCTTCGCCTCGGCGATAGCACGCAGCTCTGCCTGACGCTCGTGCTCCACCGCAGCAGTAGCCTCTGCGGCAGCAGCCTCAGCCTCGGCAACCGCAGCCGCCGCCTCCTTAGCCAATCTAATGGCTTCCTCCTCTGCAGCGCGAGCCTCTTCCTCCATGCGAGCACGGTCTTCTTCAGCCGCAGCGCGAGCAATGCTCTCGCGACGAGCGAGTTCGGCAGCCATACGAGCCTCCTCTTCACGACGCTTAGCCTCCTCAGCCTGGCGCTTAGCCTCAGCAGCACGTGCAGCAGCTAGAGCAAGCATTTCCTGTTTCTTGGACTTGAACAAGCGGCGTGCCGTCATACCACGGAACAGAGCCTGCACGACCACGACAGCCGAGCGCTTCTTCTTGAATTCACGACGCACCGATAGTGCACGCCACCAGCGCTGAATGCGCACCACCGAGTTGCGGCGGAACTGGATACGACGCAGCAGCTTCGCGAAGCTGTTCTGAGCAATGACCTTCGCCAGCCCAACACGCCAGCGACGACGAGCCAGCCACAGCTTCATGCGTGACACGATGTGCGGGCCTTCGGTGGCCCAATTAATCTTCAGGATCGAGTCAAGAACAGCAATTTTGCCAGCCTTGAAGAAAAGCTTCGTAATACCCAACTTGTACGCATCCATCGGTACCTGGAACGCCCACAAGATGGCTGTAATGAGAGTCGGGTCACTCTGGTTCGCAAACAGGCGCTGAGCATCAGGCGGCATGAACTTCTTGTACGCACCAACCAACTCGCTGTAGCTCACACGAGTGGGCAGGCCCACCTTGAGCACCTGAGCAGTCTGCATAATGCCCTGGCACCGTAGCTGACCCACAACGTAGCGAGGATCAAACATGCCCACACGCATAAGCGCATTGGGCTTAATGCAACGGATAAAGTTACACCGGGTAGCATCCAAAGTGTCCACGAGCTCCTGCATCTGGTTCGAGAACTTGGCCGCCACACTCTTGGTCAATTTCCTCTTGCCCGGGCGGCTGTTGTCAGGTTCTTGCTTGAAGAAGGCAGGCACGAGCTTGTTTGACGAGCCAGAGAAAAGATTCGCCATGTCAGCAGGAATTGAGTCGTTGTTTTTGTCGATGAACGCGCCGATCGTGTAGCTCACAGCGCCAGCGAAATGCCGCACAATGAACATGTGCTCCATATCCTTCGGGTGCGGTCGCGGGAAGTACGGGTGCTTCGAGTGCTTCGAGTGCAGCGTGCGCAGGAACTTAGCGTCGCTAGGCTGCGGGTTCATAGCCTCAGCATCCAGGAGCGACAGAATACCGTTGGGCTTTGAGGCAATCAGATCCACACACTCTCGGTTGTCAGGCCACTTAATTCTGCCAACCGTAATACCCTCGCGCTTGTAAAGCTCCATTTCAGCAATGAACACTTGGTTGTTGAAGGTCGCCTGAAGCACTTCGTTCGTGTAGTTGATCAACAGCTGCTCGAAGTCATTGCGCTGGAACGACTCGAAACCGAAGATATCGAGCACACCAATGTATGGCAGAGGGTTGGGGTCGTGGCCCAGGGACGAGTTCACCTGCTTAATGACCCAGTCGAACATGCGGCTGTACAGGGCCTTCGCAATGGCGTCACGAGCGTACACAGCAGCCTGCTCGTTACGACGAACAGTGTACGTCTCCTCGCGCGTCACAATGTCGCGCGTCATGATCACCTTCCACAGGTCCTGTTCCTTGACACCGAGAAGTCTAGCCGCCGCAACAATAGCGCGCTTAGCGGAATCCTTTTCAATAACGGCAGCCTCGCCCTCGGGTGTATCTTCTTCATCAAACTCAACGTTACCGAGATGCAGGAGACCCGCGACCACCGAGAAGATCACGTGCTGGACCTGGTCATCGATACCCACGCAGCTCAGACCGCGCACCACAGCTTCGAAGCACGCGTGGTCGTCCGTTTCTTCGGCAATGTAGCATCCGCTCTGGTTCAGGTAGCAGAAGTCCTCCGCCTTCGTAAGCTCGAACTCCTGGCGCGCAGCAGGCGAGGCGCCGGCCAGCAACTGATAGAAAATGTGGAAGTTGCGTTCACCGTCCACCTGGTACACGAGACGTGACTTTTCCAGCAAGTACGTCTCCACAAGAGCACCCGCCAGCTTGAATTCACCGTCCGCCGTGAACTGCAGCTTCATGAACTTGCCGAAACGCGACGAGTTGTAGTTACGCAGCGTCTTGGCATTACCAAAGGCTTCCAGGATGGGGTTCTGCTCGATCAGTCGGTGGTCCAGCGATGTGCCGTGCTGCTGACGGTTCTTGGACATGGTCTCGATCTCATCTCCGCGCGCCTTCTTGCCGTACAGACCGCGCGTGGTCAAGTGACGAAGAACGATCTTGGACGACTCAGTCTTACCAGCACCACTTTCACCACTGATGACGACCGACTGATTGGTCGGTTGGTCGGTGCCCGAGTTGTAGACCATCTGCTGATAGGCCATTTCGGCGATAGAGTACGGGTGAGGCGAGCTACCGGCGGTGTTCACCACCTCACTAACGGAGGGGTTGGGCAGGTCGCGCAGCGGGTTGACAGCGATCAGCACATTGGCCATGAAAGTGTAGGGCTTCTGGCCGGTACCGTCACCACCGTCGAGCTTGCAGCGTTCCTCCAGGTTGTGCAGCACGCCGGCCTCGTGGATATAGTAGAGCGACGTCATGTCGTCCGCCTCGCGCGGGTTCTGAGGCAGCGCAAGGCCGCGATCCACTTGCTGAACCTTGCCGGCTTGGGTGCGCACGGTCACCTTGAGGCCGCCAATGGCCATGACGGTGCCTTTGTCCCACACGCGTTCGGTGCCCGGCACCCAAATGGTCTGTCCCACCTCCACAGGCAGCAGCTCCATGTCGGCATCGGATTTGGAAGCCTGACGGGCAATTGGAGGGGGTGTCGCCATTATTGACGGTCGCGGCGGAATAGCGGCGGAACGGCGGGGCAGGGCGCGACGGGAGACGGCGCGTTAGAGAGGTCACACACTCGGCGTACGAATGAGGTGCTAGGTGCTGCGTGGATCGGAGCGGGGCCGACGACACAGGCGAACAGGAAGGTGGTGCTGGCGGAACTCTTTTGCTCTGCGGCCAGCGAGGCTTGAAGTGACCATGCGAGAAATCCCCCCTGTTCATTTTTCCGTTTTATAGCCAATTGCAGAATTTTGCAAACCTTTTAGCCAATTACAACGTAGCGGGTAGTGGAACGACACCATGATGGCAAGGGGACGACCTGCAAGCAACCCACTGCTGCACGCCGAGAGCTCTCTGAGCCAGAAGACGTTCCCGACTCTGGAGTCACGTATCATCGTTTGTTGCATTTGTTCGAGGAAGCTATAGGCCGCTCAGCTCACAAGGCAGTGCTAGCGACTGGAGACTTGACCTAGGTGTCAGCCCAGTTGACGGGAATCTCGGAGAGGTGGCGTGTTGGGACGAAGGCTCTACGGGGCTTACCACATCCGTCAGGTGGGGCGGAGTCGGCCCAATTCACTTCGGAGCGGCCGTGAAACGCTCCATGCGCTTTCGTCGCTTCTCCTCGAACTGTAACAGCACATTCGTGAGTGCTGGTGGTGCCTTAGCGACACTACTAATGAACTAGCGAACGTACCACTTCGCTGGTCTCGAGGTTGAAGCGCTTGGCACGGTCCAGACGTCGCTTTTCCTCCGCATTCAGACCGAAGCGCTCAGCACGTGCCTCCTTTTTCTTATCAAGCTGCCAACGACCACCAAATACAAACGCGTCAAGGTCAGCACCACCGTGGCAGTAATGGGCACACCGAACGTGACGCCGAAACCATAAACTACCTACCGTATCTTTCGTCTCCAATTGGAACCGCTCTGCCCGCTTCGTTCGTTTCGCATTCTCCTCCTCCGCCACTGCACCATCAGGTTGTCTGTTAGACCCTATATCATTTCTCCATGGAGCACAAATATACAACGCACCTGCACTAGGGAGGTGGAATCGCTTCGCGCGTTGAGCCTATGGATAGACAAGACACAAAGCACCCCATATTAGCAAAAGTCTCGTATCACAGCAATCCCTATCGCTGTCCATCTGCCCCACCTTCTTGTCCTCAAGACTCATAGGGATGCCGAACTTGGCAGCGCGGGCAGTACGCTTCTCCTCCTCAGTCATGGGTTCAACGGGGGCGTCTGTCTCCGGATCATTGGTGTTCTCCGTGGCCTTTTCAGCGTCGTCCTGCTTCTCGGTCACTGGCTCAACAGCAGCAGCAGCAATTGGGTCCTCCTCCTTGGCCTCCTCCTTCTTGGTCTCTGTCTCGATGGGGGCGGGGGTGGGTTCTGCAGCTGGCGGTGCTGCATTTTTCACAGGGGACGGCGTCTTGGCCTTCGTATTCTTGGGCGTTTCAGTCTCCACGGCAGGTGCCTCTTTCTTCTTGGGTTCGGCCTTCTTGGTCTTCTTCGGACTCGGGACCTTGAGCTCCTCCATCTCCTGCGCCTCGCTGCCAAACTCCTCCTCGTCTAGCGCCAGCTCCAGACGCTGGATGAGCTCCGTCTTGAGACCGTTGGAGCTCAGTCCGCGCGACTCCAGCGCCGCGCGCAGCTCGCTTACCTTCATCTTCTTGGGGTTCATGGGGGCCGCTGTCATTTCGGCGCCAAAAAATATTTTTACGCAGATCCAGAAAACAATTTGTGTCGCACACAAAATGTACACAATTTTGCAAAAAGTGCTGCAGCATGACATGTTCGCTAGTTCAGAAGCATGTTACCGATGGCAACTTACAGGATGGCAATCAATATCCTAGTATCTCTTTGGGGCCGTAAAGTCTTTGGTCCACTGGGCCATGTCGATGGGGTGCGATTCCTCTGACGCGGAGCTGTCCTCCTGCCACACTTTGATGGTCTTGTCCGCTTCGCACGTGATGAACCGCCTGCGAAAAAATACAGCATAACAATCGTCAGTTGGAGGGGGCCAAGTCCGCGTCATTTTACAAGCTCGCACGTACAGGCCTGTCTTGTCGAACGTCGATGCGAAGATGCCGGTCTCACTGTCCAAGGAGCCGGGCTGCGCCTTCGTCGAATCGTTCTGGAAGCAGTAGCCTGTTTGATAGTCCCAGAAGCGCATTGAACCGTTGTCTCCGCACGAGGCCATCACACCGTCCTGGTTGATCGAAATCGAGTTGATGATGGCGTTGTGCGTCGAAAAGTTGCGCAAGAAATGGCCTTCCTTCGCTTCCCATTTTTTCATGTTGTCCGCGGCGCCTGACATGAACGTGTGGTCCTATAGAAACGGAAATCGAATGTCAAGTCAAATTCTACTTCAGAAGGCGCAGCAGGTCTTTATCCCTGAATCTTACCGTTGGAGATTTTGTGACGGCGCGGACTGCCTTCTTGTGGTTAGTTAGCGTTGTCATCACCTTGCCGGCGGCAAGGTCCCACAGCTACAGTGAGCAAAAGCGATTAGAAAGCGCTTGTGAGTGATGATATACCCGGCAAGGCGGTGGAAAATACCAACTTACTTTAACCGTGCTATCGCTGGAACCAGTAATAATCTGCGGATCCGTCGCTTGCGTCTCCATGGCCCACACCGTGCCCTGGTGACCAGAAAGCACATGGATCTGGTTCTTCGTTCGCATATCCCATACCTAGATGCACAAAAAGCGTCGTTACTATCCAATACCTTTCGGGTGAAAATACAACTGAGACTTACTCGAGCGACGGCATCGCGACCGCCAGAGACGAGGATATCCAGCGTAGGGTGCACCTTCAGCGAGAAGACGCCAGAGAGGTGGCCGTGGTAGCTGCGAATGACCTTGTTGTACTCGAGATCCCAGCAGAGCACCTTCTTGTCCTCTCCTGCCGAGAAGAGGTACGGGTGACGAGGACTCACCTCCAAGCCACGGATAGCATTGATATGGCCGGTGAGGGTAAGTTTCAGCTGTCCAGAGGCCAGGTCCCAGACCTTAATGGTGCGATCCGCCGAGCCCGTAACAAACCAGTCGTTGGTAGGATCCACCGAGATAGAGCGCACCCAGCCTAGGTGTCCAGCAATCACGCGCTTGAGCTTCCACGGCGCGTGCCATTTGGGCTTGGGCACCTGCGTTGCACGACGGCGCACGATTGCGCTCGAGCCGAACTGGGCCGCCGTTTCCGCCTGCTTCTTGTACTCTACAACTGTCGATGAGGCTTCTCCATTGACATTGGCTGCCGCACTGCCGTCAATCAAAACAGAAATTAGACCGCAATATTAGGAAATATCCAGCATAACGGAGCTGAAGGTAGTGAAGAGGTCGTACATCTTCCGCTTCTTGAGAGCCAACTCCTCCTCGGCTTCTTTCGCCACCTCGTCCACGAACGAAGGCTTCTCTGTCGCTATATTATCGTCCGCAATAGACACACCCGGTGCTGATGGCACTGGATGGCCCCCCGTGACCACAGCTGGAGCTGGAGCCGGACCGGGGCCCGCAAGTGTAGCAACTTCTGTCGGCGTGGGGTTTGTGTCGACATCCTCAGTCGTCACCTTGGGCTCTAGCAGTGCATCGGGGATGTCCAGCAAGTAGGTGTCGTTAAGCTTAGTACGCACGCGCACCTTTTTGCTGGTAGGGAAAATGAGAGAGCACGGTTAGATAGACAATAGTCCCATCTTTGTGTCACTATCAGAGCAGTACCTAGGAGCGTAGTCGTAGGCCGACGAGGCGCTGCGCTTGCTTAACGCGAACATCTCCGCAGTGCGGAGCACAGACGCTTCGATCTGCTGCTGCGCGGCCGCCACGGCGACATCCTGATCGAGCGCCACCTTCGCCATCGGCTCCACTGTAAAAGGGTTGTGTGGATGAAGCTGGTACGACACAAATTGTACACATGTTTCAACGACTTTACCGTCATTCCGGATTTGGCGTAGTGGGTTGACAGCGCAGTCGCCAACCTGCGCACAAGAGAACAAGTCGAAGTCTAACGAACTGCTCGCCATGACGTCCGTGATCTTCTCCGCGCCCGTGGCGCCAGTCGAATCTGCGCAGTACACACAACAACAACAGCAAGTCACCGCCTCCGCGTCGCAGCAGCCGCGCATGCTGCAGCAGTACCAGGTGCTGCAGACGCTCGGCTCTGGGCTTCAAGGCAAGGTGAAGCTTGGCGTGGACACGGTGACCCACCAGCGCGTGGCTCTCAAGGTCATTGACATGGCCAAGCTCAACCGCAAGACCATGATCAACGTCTACCGCGAGGTGGAGGCCATGTCGCGCGTCTCACACACCAACGTGCTGCGGCTCCTGTCGGTGCACGACGACGTGCCGTACCCCAAGAAGGATGGCAGCAACAAGCAAGTAATCGTCATCGTGCTGGAGCTGGCAACAGGCGGAGAACTCTTCGATTTCATGATGTACACGGGCTGCTTCTCGGAGAACATCGCGCGCGCTTACTTCCAGCAGCTCGTGGCCGGCCTGGAGGCGTGCCACACCCAGGGGGTGTACCACCGCGACATTAAGCCGGAGAACCTGCTGCTGGACGAGAACTTCGCACTAAAAATTGCCGATTTTGGGCTCTCTGGACTGAGGGAAGGAGCTGATGGAGCTGTGGCTGAGCTCTACACGCAGTGCGGCACTAGAGGATACATGAGCCCGGAAGTGCTGTCGTGTCTGCCGTATGAAGGAGAGCCCGCCGACGTGTGGTCGGCTGGAGTCGTGCTATTTATCATGCTGGCGGGCTTCCCGCCCTTCCAGATCGCCACCAACCAGGACTGGTGGTTCCGAGCTTGTGCTGCCAAGCAGCACGAAGCCTTTTGGGCGGCACATGCCCGATCGGCCACGTTCTCGCCTGGCGCCATGTCGCTCATGACACGCATCTTCAACGTGAAGCCTCAGGAACGCATCACTCTCGAGGAGATCAAGACACACTCATGGTTCAAGGAAAGCGCAGTTGAAGCCGATGATCTGCGTGCGGAGCTGCTGAACCGCAAGATGCAGGTGGAGGAGGAGAAGCGCAAGGAGCGCGAGGAGAAGATGCGTGCGGCCGCTAAGCGACGGCTGCACGAGCAGGATGAAGAATTTGATCCGTTTAACATGGACGTTGAGCGATCGATGGCGGTTCCAACCGCCGCAGGACATGCGACTGCAGAGGTAAGTTCGAAGAAGGCGCCATCGTACCCGGCTGCCAGTGTGGCGCTCTACACAAGTTTCCAGGCAAGTCGGACGGCTTCGGAACTGCAGACGAGGGTGGAGAAGGCGCTGACGGAGCACTCAGCGCGCTTCGTGGCGCACAAGGACCGCTTCAAAACCAAGGCCGCGATGAGTGTAGATGCGGACGAAGTGGGCTTCGCTGTGCGCATCTACTCACTAGACAATGTAAGGAGCCCCTGTGAGGACGACCGGCGGCAGCCTGAACACGCCGTTGTTGCGAGCGAGCGGAGGAGGGCTCATGATCGCAATTAGCAGCATCCAGCTGCTGTTGCCGCTTTACCTCTGGTGCTTGCTTGCTGCGTGTCTTGTGTGTTTTGGCTGCCGACTATTTTATGAGTGCTGGAATGATCGCCTTGGACATGTGCTGACGTGACGTTATTGTATCACAACTAGGCTCCTGGTCGCTGCGTGGTGGAGTTCCGGCGTACAAGTGGCGCGTGCCTCAAGTTCCAAGAAGCGTACAAAAAGCTGAGCAACTCGCTGTCTGACCTCGTCTGGGACAACAACGAGGAAGCTGAGACGGCTGACGACTCGCCAACCGAGGAGCTGATCTCCGACGAGGCCATGATGATTTAGGCAAGAGCGAGCCAAGCCGTGTAGAAGCACTGAAAAAAACTGAACCAAAATGCACGACGCCGCAGAATCGCGCACGTAAATGGGGGAAACTGAGTCTACATCGTCAGTACATATAAGCTAGTATATACTTGAAGTATTCATCAAACGTCTTTTGTGTAAGGAATGGAAGTGAGATATCGTAAAATAAAGCTAGAAAGAAGGAGTTGCAGCCTGCAGGGTAAGTTTGGTCGAAACAAACAACTCCTTCATACCATTGTACTCCATGTACTACAAGTAACGTTAGTCTGTAAGACTGTAAGACTACCAGTAGTAGTATAAAGGCAGCGTTGTGTTGCAACAAAACTTCGTGTTGTTATTCCTAATGAAAGGGGCTTCCTCATAATGGCTCGTCCCAGACAGGCCTCGAAGTCCAGTATAGAATTCTCTTCGCAGCCAACAACTACGATGAAGAACCGATCAGATGCAATTGGCAATGGGCATCACGCCACTAGCCCAACGCCCACTCCACTCCAGCTTGCTCTTTGGGTCAGTCGCTTACCAACACCACCGCAATGCTGTTATTATAGCGAATGTTGATGAACTGTTTACGTGGACAGAATGGTAACTTGCAGCAGATTCGAGAGTGTCTGCAGACTGGTGGCCAAGAAGCGCTGGAGGCGCGAGACGCCCGCGGCAACCGCGCGCTGCATCTGGCGCTAAAATTCGCTCATCGAAATGCCACCGCAATCGTCAAGACTTTACTGGTACGGCTGTCTACCTCCTTTTTTATACTTCTTTATTGCCCTGACCTTTTGGTGTACAGGACGCTGGAGCACGAGTTCGATCTCGAGACACGGAAGGGTGGAAGGCCATTCACCACGCTGTGGTGTCGGAAAACGAAGATGTTTTGAGACTTCTCATCCGCCGAGGTAAGCTCAGTAGCTGCTCATTGTGTAAGAAATATCTGCCGACTTACCATGCTGCTTTTGTCTAATTTGAAGAGAAAGAACAGGCCCCAGCTCTGCTTCAGAAGAAGATCGATGACATTTGCCCTCGACTGGCCGAAGTCCCCAACTTTTACTGCGAAATGCTCGTGGACGTTTCCACTTGGATTCCGGGTGTATCTCGTTGGCTTCCGTCGGACACGGTGAAGATCTGGAAAGCGGGCCAGGACATTCGCTTCGACGTTTCCTTGGTGGGTTTCGAGAATGGCAAGTGGGATCGAGGAGATCTCTCGTTCCTGCTCCTGGGCTCGGAAAAGAAGTTTCTTTGTCTTGACAACGAAGCCAAGACCTGCACCGACCTGCTCAAGCTTGACAGCGAACTGACGGAGACGGATCTAGACCAGATGGTGCACTTCCTGATGACCACGTCGATCGTCACCACTGCCTTTGATGCCTCTAGCGTTACCTTCGAGAAGAAATCTGCGTGGTTCTCCTCAACTCCGATGCTGCAAGATATTGGTTGTTGGAAGAATACTCGCGTCGTCGACATGGCCGGTGTTGAGGCTTCTCTTCGCTACCGCCAGCCCCACAACCCAAAGCACCCGCCACCTAAATCGGCAGACGATCAGGTACGAATACGAGCTTAAATGGTACTACTACAATCTGACTGCTGTATGTGTCTGCAGTGTATCGTATGCGATGCTGTGTCCTTGTTGACTGAAGCAACTGCAGTTGCAGATCGCTATACTGGGGTGGTGGTCGGACCCAAGTCGAAACATGTTGTGTCAGTGGAACTGGTGAAGAACGAAGGATTGACGTGGAGATTCTCAACTGAGAAGCGCGACATTAATTTTGGCGTTCGCTTTCTCCAAGAGAACAATGGCGAGGAATGGAACGATGTTGTTCCTATGCAACGCACTCAGGCCCATTTGCAGGAGCAGATGGGCTCCTTCAAGGCGACTAGCTCGGGTACACTTGTTTTCACGTGGGATAACTCCTTCTCCGTCATCCGGTACGCTTTTGCGACGTAGAATAATACCGCTGGGCTGGAGTGCTAACGTTTGACTCTTGATTCAGCTCGAAAATGCTACGGTTTGCCATTTGTCCTGTAGAAGAGAAGGACCGAGACACCACTGGAAGCGAGGAGTGGAGCGCGCAGACGAAACTTGTCAAAGAGGAGGAAATGACGTTCGAAGACTGGTTTGGTGTGCCAATTGAGAGCTTGCCCGCGTCATTACGTGATATGCGACCTCATCGCTGCATTATGGTGCAAACGCAGCCTTCGTGCCGCAAAATTACAAAGTCATTCCCAGCTACAGCCTACATGAGCGACCAGTTCCCTCTTAGCGTAAGTTTACTTGTCGGTGAGCGTCTGCGTTTGTAGACGCTGACGTTGATAATGGTGTATGTTGCTGCAGGTGTCCGAGTTCCTCCCCGTGATCGAGGTGCTATCGAAAACTACCAGTGCATTCGAGACTGTACAGGATTTTTTTTCGGCGGTACGGAGCTGGAAACCTACAATCTGGATGGTGTTTGTATGCTGACAAACTGTTTTTGCTACTGATTTCCTAAAGGCCCTTACTGACGGATTTCCGGTACAGTTTTGCTTCCCCTTGGTGCCTTCGGTCTCGGCGACCTTCCGTTTTGACCGCATGGAGCTGCAAACACCAGCCCCCCACAAGTTCACAGTCCCTAATACCTACACCATGCATGCCGAAGATATGCTTTCGCCGCGCAGACACCAAGCCATGCTGCAGCGCGTGACAGCCACCTAAATCGCCTTTTGCAGTTAAGTTTTGTCTGCAACTGCACAATATCTCGCACCAGAATATCATTCCTTTCAAACAACTCGCACCTTCATTATCAGCACCAGGCAGCACTTTGAAGGACCATCACTTTTCAAGTTGAAGTTGCGAGTGACTGTCACTCGAACCGAAAACGGGTATCCTCAATGCTTTGCGGTGAGATGTCGGCCGCGGTGGCAGAGTCTCCTGGGCGTTCTTTATGAAGCAACCAGGCCGTGTCTGAGTTATGGCTGTGTATGTACAGTAGTCGGCGCTATACTACAGCATTCTGCTATTTTCTAGCCACCCTCTTGTTATTGGTTCCGCCATTCACACGACATTTTGCAGCCAACGCCACTTTGGCCTCGTAGGGACTCACTCGGTAAGGCAAGTCGGGCGCGGAACGCTCCAGGCTGTGCGATAGTTGAGCATTACGCTGGCGTGTAAGGGACTGTCGGCCCTTGCGCATAACGTGAATGACATCTTCAACAGCTGATGCCCCCAGCTCTGGGTCGTTCCACCGTGCCTGCTCTAGCGATGAGCGACAGCTCATAGTCGGCAAGGATGCGGATGGCCCCAGCCTCCGTATGACTTGCTTTTCTTCATCTTGTCGCCGCCGAATAAGGATCTGCAGCTTTTGTTGGCTCAATCGTAGAAGCAACTCGAGGTCTCGCGTGCGGATATCGCTCTGAAGCTGATACATTTCATGCAGTGTGATCGTCAGGCTCAAATAATGTGGGGGGTGCACTACAAATCGTACCTCTTCTAGGTCGAAAAATCCTTGCTGAGCGAAGGAATCTTCAACACCAGGATATACCGCTGTAAGGAAATTGCAAGTTAACGATGAAACCGGTAGGGTGAGTCAAAGCTGCATCATACTCAGTTGGAAAAGCTGCTGGAACTCTCTCGTTGCACGGTTCTCAGTACCCAGAATCTCTTCGGATATATCAACCAAGCGCTGAAGCTCATTGTGAAATTGCTCAAGATCACGTATGGAGGTGCTTCCATTGGTGACTTCCGCTAACGCCGCCGTCCCCAGGAGCTCTGCTTGATACACCCGGTTGGATGCAGTACTGGTGACGTGGTCATAAAATGCCTTGATAGAGTGCGGCAACTGCCCCGACGATAGTTCCTGCACTCAAGTGATTGTTAGAACCCCCCCAAGATACATGTACTACATGTACCTCTAAAAGTGAGCTGGATGTTTGGATGACACGCTTGATTCTTTCGACGGGCGAGTCGTTTTCCATGATGAGCAACGATTCTTTCACACGATTTTCGTTTGGCGTGTATTGCATCGACTCGTCGAATCCAAGAAAGCGCTACCGATTAATAGTGTTGGTTAGAAAATTGAAGCTGACGACGGTTGCGTTGATACGATGAGGCCTACCTGGATCGATGCATGCCAGCGGCAAAGATTGGAGTTGTTTTTGAAGGCTTGGAACTCGTGGTGGGTAAGACAAGAGCGCCATCTGCAAGACGATCCGAGTGTTTCGAGTACTGAGTGTGTCTTGGGGCTTTCGCGTTGCTCACACGCAAATCTTCCAACCTGAGTAGCTGAAACTCTACACTGTAGTAGAGCGAAAATCAGTTTTGAAGTTCGCCAGTCCAGCCAGTGCACTTACCTCAACAAAAACAACATCTGCCTCTTTGAAACTCTCGAAATCCTCTGAAGGATCTTGTCCTCCTGCCTCTTTGTTCAGTGTCCACAGGCCTCGAGGATTCTTGATGACGCAAAAGCGAGAACGTACTTGCTGGTTGCATCCCGTTTGTTGGCAAAAAAGTAACGTGTTTAGTGCATCCGAAAAAGCCAGACTTGTCAGCCACTGGTTGGACTGTGCATTTGAGCCCATATCTCGTCTTCCTCGAGCGACATATACCAACAGGAGCTCGTGAATTGCTTCATCGGTCAATGCGTGCATGAAAACCTTGCAGCGAGGCTTGACATCTCGCTGCTCTCTGAAACCAGCGACAACAGGAACATACAGAGCGGAAATGCATCCTTCGCCGAACAGTGCACTTGGATATCTGCTTGAAAAATATCACGCAACAGGTAAAACGGTGAGCGAAGGGTGACGGGGGTCATACAACGACTTACGTTCTTACAGTTTCCTCAGGATGTCGGCATCTTCTCCCTGTATTAGTGGAAGAAAGCGCTTGGAGTAATAACGCGTCTGTATCAGTTGGAGCACCGACGCACGAGCAAATACACCAGGTTCTTGCGACTGTTTGGGCGAGTCAAAATGTTTCGATCGGCTTCGACTACGAGAGGCGAAAATCGTATCAGCTGAATGGTCCTCCTTTTGCTCGCATGTGCGTTCGAAGATCGCACTTATCCCTCGAAGCGAACGCCTAGCAGAGGCCAGCGCTGCCTGGTCTATTGGAAACGTTGCCGATGCTTCATCCAAAGCAGCGCTCGTAGCGTAGTTTTGCATAATGGCTGTGAAGTTGTGCTCGTATTCAGCAACGTCAAAATAAATGTTGTAGTCCGCAACCCTGTCATATTGCGGTTCATCGTTAGGAGCTCGATCGAAAAACTCGGCTGGTAATATCCACTGAATGTATACGGAGCTCAGCGGAATGTCACAAGCTGTACCGGGAAACTGTGCCGTGGTTTCGGTAGCTAGCTGTCGAAATCTCGAACAAACTCCGCCACTAGTACGATAAATTGACTCCAAATTGGGCGTGATGGTGGTACCTTTAGACAGCGGAAGTCGACGTATTCGGCGTGTAGATGACGACAACGAAGATGGGGCACGTCTAGGTTTTATGGGGCTTTCCTGGTCCATCATGCTCTCGAATAGTTCTGTCCACATTTCACCTGCAGAAGCCTTAAAATGTAGGGAAGGTGCCAGCCTGTTGGATTTTTCGGGCGCCTGGCGAGATCGGCGCAGTGATATGACGGATCGGACCATCAACGTATCCCCGGTATCCATCGTAGGACCATGCTCTCGAAGAATCCTTTGAAAACCAGCTTTCACCGAAACCTTGCTGGTGGTTGGCGGCATTGACGAGTAAAAAAGATTGTTGTCGATACTACATCTTTCGCGAGGGGATATCGGATAGAGTAGTGAAACATCGATGTCTCCACCACAATCTTGCTGTAACCGAGCTAGAAACAACTGCCACTCGTAGCGAAGTCGTAAGTCGTCGATCTACAGAAGCAAAAAATACACAACAAGCAGGTCAGAAGTCCACTGTGTTGCAGCAACCAGAAGCACTCGAGGACCGACGCTTTACCATACTTTCAGACTCCTCTGTGGTGCTTGCAGCCGCGTCCTGCATCCGAACGAGCGCCTTCTTAATCTCTGCAATGCACTCGAAGAACAGTGTCTATCCACAGAGCTTCGGTTAGAAGGCTAACACCCAACAACTCTCGAGATGTCGTCTAACCTGCAATCTGACCGCTGCCTTGCGGTGGGTCTCCGTCATGAAGAACTGGAACTTACGGTCGTGCATCAAGGCGTCCAGCAACGCCGTGTCGGATTCTGCCGCTGCGACTGCCTCCAGTTGCTGCTTCTGTCTCCTATTGGCCCCTCGCGCCCTTCTCACCCTCCGACGCGCCTTCCTCACCAACTGCAGTCTATTGGCGCTTGCATCGTGCCGAATTTCCTGCAACAGGCAGCGCTGGGTATTTAGGTCGGATGCCGAAAGCGACGCCAGCAGCGTATGGGACGCGGTTCGGACTGAAGCGGCGAATGGCGTCGAGCGGTCTGGCTGGCTACCGCTGGACGCAGTCGCACGAGTGGCAAGACGATCGCGCAGGGCGCTAAAGAGCGCCGGGAAGGCATCGCTGGGCGGTGGCATGCAGGTGAATCTTGAGCAGTCGCACACAGACAACCAACTAGGTAGTGCAGGTGCCGTCCTCATTTGTAGGTTGAGCTACAAAATTAATTATTATTGAAGTATATAATTTAATTATATAAGTTAATTTTATCACGTAAATTACAGTATAATTATGCGGTGTTGTACAGCATACACTTATGTTGTATTAGAATGTATACCAAACCCGTCAAGACTATCACCCTTGTACCGACTCCATGCTTATACTGCGCTCGCGCGCGCTGTGCACGCGCGCCCTCGACGCGAAGACAAGACTGGTAGGTTCGCAACGACGTCTTTCATGTCCAGAGCCGGGTTTCAGCGCCGGATTCGCTCTGGCTGGCGCCCGGCTGCATCTCCCATTTCGGGAATTTCTATCACTTTGATAAAATTTGTCATTTCTTATGTCGTGAGACTGTATAGGAAATAGCAGTTGGCTGGAGGTCACTGAAGAGCGTGCTTCGCTCCAGTGACTACCACGAGCAGAGCGGGCTATCTTCTGCAGGAGCCGACTGCAGTACTCGGAAGACCGGTCGCGGTTGCTGCAGTTTGACGACGCCGCAGCGCAACCCACCTTCCGACACTCCTTACTGTCTTGACGGACTCCGAGACAGTAAACCCAAACGAAAGCCTTCATCTTCTCGTCCGAGATTGAAGCCGTGTAGCGCCGGCGGCATCGCTACCTACGATCAGTTGGCAGTACATTCTCGAGCCAAAGAAGCGCTGGTCAACGGCATGAAAGCTTCGGAAGATTCTCAACAATGTGTGGGGTCCTAGAGAGCTCTCGGCGATCTATCCGGAGCTGGTAAAACCAAGTTACTCGACATTTTAGCAGACCCAGTACCAAACGGGCTAGACCCTGTGGACGTGTGGAGGGGTTTATCGACGTACCGGACATCCAAGAGACCCTTTCACGCAACTACGTCAAGGCATTGCGTTCCTTGGATCCTTTTTGGAGACGCTGCAGATCGCTGCAGGACTTGGTCTCGTGTTCAAGACGTGATCGACGTCATGGGACTGCGAAGTTGCATGCACGCGAGGATATGTTTCCATGAAGGAATTTCATGGTCAGAGAAATGGGAATCACCGCATACTCTATCCGGCACTGTTACTCCATGCGATCTGTACGACGACATCGAGCGCCGGGACTTGTACTTGCTGTACACGCAGTTAAACAACATCAAGTGCGTAATGGAAACAGACATTCATTTACTCTTTTCGTACTCTTAATACCGGGCACGCTAAATTGACGACGAGGTGTCCGGGGGAGAAGTGCCCATCCTGGTACAGTCTCGCAGGAGCTGGTAGAGCGGTGGAAGGTAAGCGGTCAGCCCAGCATCACGAGGTTGGCGATGGTCGAAAGTCGAAATCGGTTGACGTTGGTTGAAAGTCGGCTCGAAATTCGGGAACTGTCGTCCAGCGAAGAAAGTAGACATTTGCTGTGAATTCTGTACTTCTTGTGGATAAGCTGACGGTGGCGGATATTGGGGGGCTTGCGGTTGGTGATACAGCTGAGGATCTTGTACTTGGTATGCTGGAGTCTGTTGGAAGATGGTTAGAGGAGCTTCGACTGCCTGTGCGCACGACATCCGCATTCATAATATGTTTCTATTAGGACTCAATCATTATCTGCCTGGCCTGCGGTCAGCATCCAGGACCATCGGTTGCGTTAGTCGGTGTCTGCCTCCCCATTTGCCGGATTGAAGAAGGCTGTCATGAAGCGGTATGCTGGAATGCCTGCTGGTCTGCGGAGGATATGGCCAAAAGGGCTCCATCGGCTGCCGATGTCCTCGAACGCCAAGTCCGCCTTCTTCACCATGGAGGACGCCAAGGCGTCCTTCAACCTCTTCTGCTGCGTCTGCGGTATCGGTTCGGTGGCCATGCCTTCCAACTACGCGCGTGCCGGTCCGTTCTACGCCTCTATCGCCTTCGCCTTCATGATCTTCGCCAACACGTACGCCACGCTCAAGCTGTCCAAGGTGATGCTGGTGGCGCCGTCGTCTGTGAGGACGTACGGTGGTCTGGGCGAGTGGGCCCTTGGCAAGTGGGGCCGCTTCTTCGCGGTGGTCTCTCAGATGGGCGTGTGTCTGCTGGTGCCGATTGCCTTCCAGGTGCTGGGCAGTACTCTGCTGGACGTGCTGTTCCCGGACTCGTTCAGCCAGAATTTCTGGATCATCTTCATGGCGCTCATGGTTGTGCCGGTGTGCCTGATCCCGACGCTGGAGGAGAGTGCCGGCATGGCGTTTGCTGGTTGCATGGGCACTATTATTGCCGAACTCCCTGATATAGGGGCCCCTACTTCCGAGTTTCCCGATGTGCCATCATGACGAACTCCCTGACCTATTCCTGAGTCAAACTTGCTCTGTATGTAACCGCGTTTCGCGAGCCGTCTTGCCACCGAAACTTGCTCTGCTCTTCGGTTATAACTCGGGTTGACGAACTGCTTGGCGGCACCTTTGTAGTGCATTCAGATTGTGCCAATACTGGTACGATTGAGCGTACATGTAATTGCTACTGCCACCTGTCTCACACAATATATACGTTACTTACCACGACATTCGTCTAGTGCCACAACGAGTCCGCAATTCTTTCCATATTTCTGCTGGACGGCTCCAATGGAAGCACGTCAAAGAGCTGAAAGGCCCGCGCGATCTTTTCGTTGATTTGGTTTTAGTGAGAGATCCGATCGCCGCTCACCCTCGACCTCTCATTCTTCGTTTGGGCGGCGAGAGCGCCAGCAGCGAGGAAGACAGCGACCAGCAGCAGCAAAGCCATTGACAGCGAGCGGAACTTAAGACAGGAACAGAGCAGCGAACGACCACACAGGAACTTCCAAGACCTCAGCGCACCTTCCTGTTGCGCATCTCGTGGTCAGGAGAGCCTCCTCTGCGAGTGGAGAGCTCTCTACGTGCCTCTTTTGGGTGATATTGATCTCTGTATTGATTGTGTGGTGTTCCCACGAGGTGGGTCGGTCTTTCCTTCGGCTTCCGTAGCGTAGCTGGAGGTCTGCGTCGATTCGACTTCATTTTCCTTTTCGTCTTTCTCCTTACGTAAAAAACAAAACAAAAACAAAATAAAAACAGTAAAAAAAAAAAGTAGTGTGTAGTGCATTTAACCCAAGCAACATGGCGAGAAACAAGAGAATCAAGCGAGACAAGAGAGTAAGCAAGCGCGGGATCATGTCGTGCGCCAGACTCGCCGCCGCGAGTCTGCTGGGTATCTGGAGCATCTGCGTGCCGCAGGTCTCGTCGGCCCCCACGACGGTCAAGTCCTGGACGCGCGACGACGCAGACACGCCCACGGCCAACTGCTCGGCGCTGTCGCCACCCCCGGACACTCCGTTCTGGGAGGCGATGGATCGCTGCTATGACTGCGCCGCGGAGCCAACGTGCGGCTTCTGCCGGTCCACACTCACGTGTGTGCCTGGTAACCTCCACGGCCCGTTCGCGCGGTACCAAATCTGGTGCAGTGACTGGATTCCGGAGGCGGAGGCGTGCCCTGTGAACCCGCAGTGCGACACCATCACTGAGTGTGGCAGTTGTGCCGCGTCAGAGCAGTGCGTGTGGTGTGCGTCCGATGCATCATGCATGGCGGTGGAAGAGGGCTTCGGCTCCGGGTGCAAGGCGCTCGTCAGCGACGCGCCGTGCCCAGCAGTGATTGTTCCAGGTAGGAGTGAAAGTGACATGTGCTGGCATGTACAGGTGACTAATGTGAGTGGTTCTATTGTTTTGTTAATGTCGAACAGAGACGATCATCGTCGGGGATGTCATCATCCACCAACAACCACCGAACGTGCGCAAAGGATTTATTGTCGAGGGTGTCACCATTCACTCAACAAATTACTCCGTGGTGGTGAATCAATCGGCTGTGGAAATGCAGTCGGGTGGCAACATCAAGCTCCGTGGTGGTGACGACAACAGGTTCAACACAGCTGGTGGTGACGTTGACATTGCTGGCGGCGACGGGGTCCATCAGAACCGCGGGCGTGGCGGTAATGTCAATATCTCCGGTGGTGATGGTCTTGGTATCCAGAACTTCGATAACTCTGTTACAGGTGGCGATGTCAAAGTATCGGGTGGAATGTCCAAGGTTGGGACCGGAGGTGATATCGATTTGAGTGGCGGTGAAGGTGGGACCACCGGCGGGTCAATCAGACTTGTTTCTGGTACAAGCTTAACTTCATCTAGTGGCAGTATCAGCATCAAATCAGCCATCGCCACCACCAAGGGCGATTCAGGAATGATTACTATAGAGACCGGTGCGGCACAAAAGGGAGCATCGGGCTCCCTGGAACTCCGTACTGGCACTTCGCCCATAAAGGAAGCAGGGTCGATCGTACTGTCCAGCGGGTCTTCCAATAGTGGCAAAGGAGGAGACATTATCGTGAGCGGAGGTTCGTCTGGTGGAGATGAAGTTGGCGGGTCTGTGCGCGTGGAGACTGGTACCTCGACTTCCAAAGCATCCGGTGAGGTCGTTATCCTTACGGGCAATTCAGGGGTGAATGGTTCTAGTGGCGCTGTCGTTATTGGATCAGGCAACTCGTCCTCACAATCAAGCGGCCCTTTGTTCCTGTTCACTGGACACGCAAACGATTCAAGTACCGGTTCCATTTCTCTTCAGGTTGGCAGCGGGAAGTCTGATAAGGGTGGAGAGATCCTTGCTACGGCAGGCTCTACATCCAAATTAGGAGGCACCGGAGGCACAGTCAAAGTCATCGGAGGGGATGGAGCCAACACGGAGGACTCGTCTGGAGGTACGACTACTATCAGTGGTGGCGCCTCGATCGGAACATCGAACACATCTGCCGGTGGTCATGTGATTGTCGTAGGCGGGAACGCTACTGGTGGAGCTGGTGGATCCGTCACCATTCTCAGTGGTCTGAGTCTGAATGACTCAAGCGGAGCTGTGATCATCCAGACGGCGGCGGGGGCTAGAGCTGGAAGTGGCGATATTCATCTCTCAACAGGAGACTCCACACCGGACTCTGGTCGCGTTAAAATATCCGGTGGAAGCTCGACCGAGGGCAACAGCGGTAGTATTGAGCTGACGGGAGGCAAGGCAGTCGTCGGAGATGGTGGTGGAGTTACTCTTACTGGTGGACAAACCGAAAGTGGCACTGGAGGTGCAGTCCGCCTGGCATCTGGAGTGAGCACGTCTGGAGTTAGTGGAAGTGTTGAAGTGACATCAGCGACTAGTACCCAAGGGAAAGGTACTGGGGCCGTTAGGCTTACGAGTGGTTCAGCAGTTCTTGGCGAATCTGGAAGTGTTACCGTTGGAACAGGATACACCATTCGTAGCCCTGTGGGGAATGTGCAAGTTCAAGCTGGGTCTTCTTCGGAAAGCACACCTGGTAATGTCAACATCGCTAGTGGTAATACCGCTGCAGATAGCGGTGTTGGTGGTGCTATTACGCTTAGTGGTGGATCTGGAGTGTCTTCAAATGGTGGAGTTGGAGGCGATGTTAGTATTACTGGAGGCAGTGGCCACGGAATTCATTTAAAGACTGAAGGGAATGGCGGCCGGGTTAAGCTTGCTGGAGGTCAATCTATCGATGGAAGCGGCGGTGAGCTCCAGCTGCGTGGTGGAGGCAGTACCTCATCAATTGGAGGAGCTGTTACACTTACGAGCGGCGTATCGAGTTTAAGCTCATCCGGTGCAGTTTATTTGGCATCCGCTGGTGCACCTGCGTTCGGCGACTCGGGGAGCCTTGCTCTGCGTACCGGCGACACACTGTTAGGAAGAGCTGGTGCAATTACCCTCGGAACTGGCACGTCTGAAGGCCAAGCTGGTAGTGTCTCAGTCTTGATAGGCTCAAATGGCATTGGCGACGGCGGTGATATAAGTATTCAGTCCGGATCTTCGACTCATGCTGCCACCACAGGTGGAGCTTTGCTCTTAAAAGGAGGCTCCGGCACTAGTGATAATTCAGGCGACGGAGGTGATGGCGGCCGAGTAACTCTTGCTGGTGGCTCATCACTGGGATCTGCTGCTCAAGATACTGGCGGTGCCGTCTCTATTCAGGGCGGTGAAGCACAAAGCGGGGTTGGTGGCAACGTTAAGATGCTTTCTGGCGGTAGCACGAATTCCTGGAGTGGTGCTGTGGAAATTGCGTCAGCTCAGGCTGCAAGTGGGGGCATGAGTGGCACGCTCTCTCTTGCTACTGGAAATAGCCCCGACGGCACTGCTGGAGTTCTGAAGCTGTCCACAGGTACTGCGCTAAGAGGCCATAGCGGAACAATCCAAGTTGTTGTTGGAGCTGGTGATGCGACTGATGGTGGAGACGTTCAAGTTAGTGCAGGAGAGTCATCCGGAATGGGACGTGCCGGAGGCAAGGTGACATTAACTGGTGGCTCGGGTTCCAGCACAAATGCTGTTGATGGAGGAGACGGCGGAGATATTGACATTATCGGTGGCGAAGCACGTGGCTCAAATTCGCTTGATAATGGTGGCAGCATTAACGTAGCCGGAGGTCGAGGATCGTTCGGATATGGAGGTGATTTGACCTTGACATCTGGCTCAGGGGTTGCCAGCTCTAGCGGGTCTGTCATGATCTCCACTCCAAACGCAGGATCGCGCGGTGTAAGTGGTATGGTCACACTCTCCACAGGAATATCATCATATGGCAACTCGGGTCCGATGAATCTTAATACCGGCACGGCCAGAGTCGGTAAGGGAGGCCAGATCCAGGTACTCGTTGGAAGTGGGGACTTCGGCGAGGGAGGCTTGATTTCTTTGGAAGCAGGTACTACAACGGACTCTCGCACGGGAGGAGTTATATCACTCACCTCAGGTGCAAGCCAAGCAACTTCTAGTGGTGATATCACGGTGAATACTCCCAATGCCGGTGTGGCCGGTGGAAGTGGAGGTGTAAAAGTTCAAACGGGAACTGCGACTGCTACAGATTCGGGCGCTCTCGTGCTTTCGACTGGATCTGCGACGCTTGGCCACGGAGGTGACATTATCGCTACGGTTGGCACCGGAACGAAGACGGAAGGTGGTCAAATTCAGTTGACCGCTGGCACGACGGCTGATGCTGGCAAAACTGGAGGAACAGTTGCCATCCAGGCTGGCGAGGGAACCAGCCCCTCTTTCACTAATGGAGGTAACGGCGGTGTCGTGAAAGTGACTGGTGGAGCTTCGCAAGGCGGAAGTACTGTATTCAATTCTGGTGGGGGTATATCTCTGGAGGGTGGTTATGCAAACAAAGGGCGAGGTGGTGGTATCCGCCTTGATACTGGCTATAGTTCGGCGACATCTAGTGGTGCTGTGACTATTACGACTGCTGCTTCAGGAACGAAGGGTACAAGTGGCTCTGCTATTGTCAGTACGGGTGACACTACTGCTGGGGACAGCGGTGAGATCAGCTTGTATAGTGGGCAATCTCTTAAAGGCAAAGGCGGGTACATATCTCTTTCTGTTGGCAACAACACCGAGAATCCGGGAGGAGAAGTGACTATTAGCGCTGGGCTTGCCCTCCACAAGCAAACTGGAGGCTCGATTACCCTTACGACCGGTGGTTCTGTAAAATCCACGTCAGGCGATTTTTTGGTCCAGACGCCAAACAGTGGTCAAGATGGTGGAACAGGGTCGTTAACGTTCACCACCGGCAAAAGCTCGTCCACTGACAGCGGCGCAATGACTTTCGTTACGGGATTTGCGAAATCGGGTCATGGCGGAAATGTCATCATGTCTGTCGGGGTCGGGGATACTAACAACGGTGGTGATGTGAACATAACTGCCGGCGATACTTCGGGTACGTACTTAGCTTATTCTATTGTTTTTAATCATGCTGTTGACCCTCTCCTGATGTGTTCGTTACTATAGCGGCCGCCCAAATTGGAGGAGGGATTACGCTTCAAGCAGGCTCTGGCACAAACGTAAACCTGGGCAATGGCGGCGATGGTGGCGCTGTTCAAATTCGTGGAGGTGAAGGCATGGGTGGAAAAGCCGAAAAAGATATTGGAGGAATGATTCACGTAGAAGGAGGGACAAGTAAAGTCTCCACTGGTGGCGGTATTGAACTATTTTCTGGGACGGGTACGGCTTCCAGCAGTGGTGATATAACGCTTTTGACCCCCGACTCTGGTAAGAAAGGTGTCTCTGGAACGTTTAAGGTTCAAACGGGATATGCTGCTAGTGGTGTAAGCGGGTCACTACTCTTTGGAACCGGGGATGCTAGACCCGGGCCAGCGGGTGATATTGCTTTGAATGTTGGAAGCGGCAGTACAGGTAGTGGTGGAAATGTGATTATCAATGCTGGCGATATGGGCGATATGAAATCAACTGGTGGCGAAGTGAATATCACTGGTGGTGGTGGAACTAACCGCAATCCCGCTTGGGGCGGAAAAGGAGGCCCTGTCAATATTGTTGGCGGCGATGCTCAAGGACAAGCTGGCGGCGATATCGGTAGGCTCGACCAGATTACCTACTTTAACGTATTACTGGATGTATTCATCTAACTTAATTTGTGCTATATAATCAGGTGGAGCTGTTACAGTCCAAGGTGGTTCAGCACACAAAGGAAGTGGCGGCGCTGTTAGCATTATTTCTGGCGTCCCACTGTTTTATTCCAGTGGAGATATCGAGATTTTTACATCGGATTCGGGGTTTTACGGTGTTAGTGGATCAATCAAGGTTCGAACTGGTTTTAGTAAGGATGGCGATTCAGGCAGCTATATCCTTCGAACGGGCGATTCCGACAAGGGAAGCAGCGGTAGTGTTGACGTCTCTCTTGGCAATAGTGTTGGAAAAGCAGGCGGCAACCTAAAGCTGAAGGCAGGATCTACGTCTGCAGCCGGCCAACCTGGCGGCAATGTTATTGTTACTTCGGGCTCCAGCACGAAGTTTGACAGCGGCAGCATTACTGTAAATACTGACAACTCCGGGGCAGCTGGGGCTAGTGGATCCATCACCGTTTCTTCAGGTACTTCGGCGAAGGGGGACTCTGGCTTGATTTCGCTGGCGACCGGAAGTGCGACGGGCGGCCACGGTGGAAACATTCAGCTTTCTGTTGGTGTCGGCATCGGCAAAATTGGAGGAGACATAACTGCGCAAGCTGGAGATACCACAGCCCCAGCGTCTGTTGGCGGAAAAATTTCACTGACTGCAGGTAGTGGTTTGAGCTCTGACAAGGACGGCGGTAATGGTGGTGATGTCATTCTGACTGGTGGCGACGCTAGTGGCAAAAATTCTTTGGCAGACGTTGGTGGATCTATTCGCCTGCAAAGCGGCACAGGTACTGTTGCAACAGGTGGATCCATGGTAATCGTAACCGGAAACGGCGTCTCTTCTTCGAGCGGTGATGTGAAAATGTCCTCGGGGGATTCTTTTGAAAAATTGTCGGGAAGCGTCAATGTCAGCACTGGTGCAACGGCCAATGATGCCAGTGGGGCTATCACCGTGGGTTCCGGCTCTGCGACAAGGGGGAAGGGTGGAGATATAACTGTCCAAGGTGGTTCCAGCCTCCAAGGTGCATCAAGTGTTTATCTTACGGCAGGAAATACTTCTGCCGTTAAAGGTGGATCCGTCACCATCGTTACTGGCATTTCCTCTCCAGGCTCCAGCGGCGATATTGACATTAGTTCTGGTCGTAGTGGCAGTAACAGTGGCAGTGGTACCGTGAGTATGCACTCGGGCTCTTCTCGTGGCGGGTCTTCTGGTGCCGTGACACTAACCTCTGGTGCATCGGAACACGGAGCTGGTGGAGATATCCAACTTACTGTAGGGTCCGGTGTTGGTCGTCAGGGAGGAAGTGTGGGCATTGCTGCTGGAGCGACTAATCATGCTGATGGTGGCGGCAGTGTTGCGATCCAGTCCGGAAAGAGCAGCACGACGTCCAGCGGAAGTGTCGTATTGTCGACAGCTGAAGCAGGAAAGGAAGGGTACTCTGGCTCTGTGGCGATCCAAACCGGAGGCTCCACTGATTTGCCAGGCTCCGGAAATGTATCAGTTCTCACAGGTGATGCTAAGGGCGGTGGTGGTGGCAACATTACAGTCGCTGTTGGTCTTGGTTCTGCTGGTGATGGTGGCGCGATCCAGCTCTCAGGAGGAGACGCTTCGGCTGCTCGTGCTCAAGGAGGGCGTATCCGCCTTGCTGGTGGTCGTGGAAGCTCTACTGATGACAAAGGTGGTGGTAACGGTGGCGATGTAGAAATCGAGGCTGGATCATCTGCTGGTGCAAACCAACAGCAGGACGAAGGAGGGGAAATTTCTATTACTGGTGGGGCCGCTGCGGCATCCTCTGGCGGAGCAATCTCGATCCTTTCTGGTGCCTCGGTAGTAACATCCAGTGGCGACATCTCGATCGATACGGCCGGTGCACCAAGTTTGTCAGGCGCAATTGAACTCCACACAGGTACCTCCAGCCTTGGTGTGTCTGGAAGTATTGGCATTCAGACAGGTCTTGCTAAGAGTGGGAAGGCAGGCTCGATCAACGTTGCGGTCGGCGAGGGGTCCAACTCTGGAGATATCACCCTCACTGCTGGTTTAACAACTTCATCGAAAGCCAGCGGTGGTAAGGTCGCCATTCTAACCGGAAAAAGTTCGGCTACTTCCAGTGGTCATCTGTCCTTAGCAACCCCAGACTCTGCAAAAGACGACGGGTCATCTGGCCAAATATCTTTGAAAACTGGTGATTCGGCTACCAGCTCGGTTGGAGCTATCGTTCTTAGTACTGGTCTAGGTGCGGTCTCGGATAATGCAGGTATCCAAGTTGCTGCAGGGAAGGCAAGCGCTGGCAACGGCCAGACGGTCAGCATTACTGGTGGAGATGCACTCCAGGCCAAAAGCGCCATTGGTGGCAGTGTCACTGTCGTTGGTGGTATTGGCCTTGGAGATGACGAAGCTGGTGGTGGTCGCGGTGGTTCTGTTAAAGTCGTGGGTGGGAAAAGCTACGGCGGTTCTTTCACTACGGACGTTGGCGGAACCGTTTCTCTCCAAGGTGGTGAAGCTGTTACTGCGTCAGGTGGCGCCGTGAACATTGTCAGTGGTGCGAATGCGATTTCATCTAGTGGTGATGTCACACTACAAACGCAGGACGCCCCTGTTGATGGGAGCAGCGGGCTTGTTGAAATTGTGAGTGGACAAGGTACAGTAAAATCAGGTTCTGTTACCATATCTACAGGTCTGTCTCCTATTGGGACTACAGGAAATATGACTATCGGCTCGGGTGACACTAGTACTGGAGTGTCTGGGTCGATTTCATTGTCGACAGGAACGACCGATACTGGTGTCCCTGGTTCAATTACTCTGAGCACTGGAAGCAGCAGTTCTGGCTTTGGGGGCAACCTCGAGGTTCGTCTCGGAATGAGCGGTGGCAACATCTCTTTGGCCGCAGGAGAAGCAGCTTCGGGCACTGGGGGCTCAATTCGAATTCGCACAGGGGTTGGCCCAGAATTGTCAGGGTCTGTCTCTGTTTTGACTGCTGATGCAAGTGCCAGTTCGATTACGTCTACAGGAGGTGTTGGTATTTCTACCGGAAATTCGCCGCAAGGTGCTGCTGGTCATGTAGAAATTAAGACAGGGATTTCAGGGATTGCTGGTGGAAACATCGCAGTTGCTGCTGGGTTATCTTCTGAAACGAAGGGCGCTCTGCTGAAGTTATCAGCGGGGAGGACAACTGGTGCATTCGGTAATGGTGGCGATGTGGCGCTTAGTGCTGGTGGGTCGGAATCTGCTACTGGGGGCGACGTTTCTGTTGATGCTGGTACTGGCAAGACTGGAGGGACGCTGTCTCTTACATCTGGGGATGGAACGACCCTAAATGGAGGAACAATATCGCTCGTTTCAGGCGCAAGTGGAGCCGCTGACAGTGGCGGAGTATTGATTCAGTCAGCGGCCAGCAAGGTTGGCAGTGGACCTGTTGACATTGGGTCCGGTTCTGCCCGGGCTTCATCAAGTCATGTTCGTTTATTCACTGGATCTGCATCAACGGGAAAAGCAGGCTCTATTGAAATTCAAGGAGGCAACGGGGCACTTGATGATGGTGGTGCAGTTCGTATTACTGGCGGTGGGAATTCTTCTGCTGTTGGTGGATCTGTGATGGTATCGTCAGGTTCCGGTAAAGTAGTCAGTGGTGAAATTATCGTGCAATCAGGCAATGCCGAAGGAGATGGCGACAGTGGTTTGGTGCATCTTCGAACTTCTGACAGTAATGGCTCATCGGGTAATGTGAAGATATCGTCTGGAAGCTCGACAAATAAGAAGAGCGGCAACGTCAAGCTGAGTGCTGGCAGCGGCTCCACTGCAGGAGGCATTGTATCCATCACTGGGTCATCTAGTAGTGTGGTCGCAGGTGATGTGGTGATAGAAAGCGGTTCGTCTACTGCTTCTCTGAGCAATGGTGGTTCAATTCAACTTACCACGGGATCGGGTGCTGCTAGCGGTAGTTTGACTGCCGTATCTGCTAGCTCTTCCTCAAGCGGTGGGGTGGTTGTTGGTAGTGGTGTTGCAACGGCAGGAGTTAGTGGGGATATCACACTTCAGACTGGCTCTAGCGTTACCGACTCCACTGGATCACTTCGAATGATAGTCGGCACGAGCTCTACTCTGAATGGAGGCAACGTTATTCTTGCATCAGGAAAGGGTTCTGCCCAGGGAGGAAACATTGAGATCGCTAGTGGGACGGCTTCTGCAGCCACCGGAGTTGGTGGGAGCCTAACACTGAAATCTGGCGGCGGTGATGCAATCGTTACGGGAACAAATAGCACAGCATCCCACATGAGCGTGTCGAGTGATGGATCTATCAGTGTCAAGGCGGCTACGACTTCTTCCATGGCAATTCGTGGAGGCAGAAATATCAGCATCAGTGTTGACAGCGGTGAGCTGACGGTAGCAAATGGAGAAACCACTGTACCGGGAGGAGTAATTTGGCGACTTCAGCCAAACAAGATGATCAGTCACGTGCCCGCGCAAATCACCGAGGTCACGTACCCGTCCGACCGACGAATCAAGACGGATATCGAAGATATTGACGAAGATGCTATCCTTCAACGTCTTCAAACACTCGAGGTAAAACAATATCGCTATTCGGAGATGTGGCGAGAAATTCGTGGGATCCCGGACATAACTGTTCGTGGTGTGATCGCTCAGCAAGCGCAAGAAACATTTCCAGAATATGTAACTATATCAACACTTACGCTTCCAGAGAAAAATTTCAGCTTGGAGCAATTCCATGAGGTGAACAAGCAGCAGATAACGATGGATTTAATCGCAGCTATTCACGCTCAGCACAAGCGCTTCAAGGTTGGACCCAATAGTGAGATGCAAAGCGGGCGGATTGATATCGCTACAGCAGATGCAGGGTCCTACACTAATGCTTCCCCTAGTGGGAGTAGCGGCGACATTAGTATCGAATCAGGATCATCCAGCTTCAGTCAAAGTGGTGATGTTAATATTGCGAGTGGGGGAGCCCAAGGCAACTCGGGCGTGATCAGCATTCGAGCAGGAGACAGTATGGCCGGTGACGGTGGGTCTATAGTACTCGAAGCAGGGTCATCTCAAGGTCGCGGAACAGCAGCTGGTAACGTGGTGATTACAAGTGGTGAAAACTACGAAAATCCAGGAAATGTCAACTTGCAGACTCCTGATTCTCGTGGAAGTCGAAACAGCGGTAGTATTTCCGTGACAACGGGTTGGTCTGCATTTGGCGAGAGTGGGTCAATTGCCATAAGTACAGGAGACTCGTTTGCTGGTGCTAAAGGCGTTGTGGGTGTCACCTCGGCATCTACTCGCGTTTCTGGCGAATTTTTGGTTAATTCTGGAACAGACCGAATGCCCACTGCTGCCGCTGATGTTCAGTTACATAGTGCTGGTGGTGGCGCTCGATCGGGGGATATAAGGCTTTCTACGGCTTCAGCTGATAGTGTTCAAGAAGCTGGTTCCTTGATTCTTGAAGCTGGTGCAGGTCTTGAGAGGAGTGGGGACATAGCGCTGCGGTCGGGGCGCACATTCGGCGGAGATCCAAGCATTTCTGCTGCTGTTTCACATGCACCAGGGAGTGTGGTTGTAGAAGCTGGAGAATCCGACAATCTGGGTGGCAACGTGACTATTGCGTCAGGGCGCGGTGAAGTGAAGTCAGGGTCAATATCTGTTTTGTCACCAAGAGCTGAGCATGAAACTGGAGGAGAGATTGCTATTCAAACGCAATCGTCAGATACAAGTGCAACCGGGCAAATACTCATGGAAACTGGTGACGCCATCTCAAATCCATCAGGGTCCATTCAGCTTCGATCCGGTTCAACCAAATCAGAACGTGCAGGTTCGGTAGCAATCGTAGCAGGGGCTACTGCATCGGGTGCAGCTGGCCCGATCAACATAACTAGCGGTTCTACGACATTAAGTGGGACTGGCGGTGCCGTCACTGTATCTGGCGGCTCGTCGTCTAGTGGCGTCGGCGGCGATGTGAGTGTGTCGAGCGGCGGCTCCGGCAGCGGTGCTGCTGGCAGTAGTGTGTTTGTTGGTAGCGGTTCTGGCGGCAGTCTGCGCCTGATGCAGGGCGACGGTGCTGCTGTCGGCAGCGACGTGGAGTTGGTCGGCGGCAGTGTTAGTAGCGTGGCCGCGGCGCAGAAGGTGAAGATCGTCGGATCTGCGAACGCGCAGGGAGCTGGAGGCGACGTGTCGATTGATGGCGGGTCGTCTGCGGCGAGCGCGGGAGGGTCTGTGTTGCTGACTAGCGGCGGTGGCTCCGTGAGCAGCGGCAACGTGATCGTGTCGACGAGCGTCGTGTCCAGCGGTTCGAGTGGCGACATCGATGTGCGCACAAGTGCTAGCAGTGTGTCTAGTGGATCTGTTCGTATTGGTAGCGGGTCCGGTGACACTAGCGCTGGGTCCATCGAGGTGACTGGTGGTTCATCGACGGCGGGCGAAGGCTCCATTGTGAGCGTGAGTGGTGGCGCGTCGGAGTTGACGGGCGGTAGCGTGACGATCCTGAGCGGCGACGGTTTGTCGACTGAGAGTGGGTCGGTGACGCTTGGTTCTGAAGGCGGCGCGAGCACAACTGTGAGTGGTGCAGTAACACTATCGAGTGGGTCGGCGGCAACCGGTTCGTCTGGCGCTGTATCGATCGCGTCTGGCGCGTCGCCAGAGCAGTCGAGCGGGTCGGTGAGCGTGTTTGGCGGCGAGGCTGCAGCTGGCGGTGGGGTCGTGAGCGTGTCCGGCGGCAGCAGCTCTGATGCCATGGGCGGGTCGTTGGCTTTGACCGGCGGTGTTGGTGCTACGGGAGGAGATGTGACAGTGTCTGGCGGCGAAAGTACGTCGGGCATTGGTGCATCGCTGGAGTTGCGCAGCGGAGAAGGTCCAAGTAGCAGTGGTGGAGTGCGGCTGCTGAGTTCGGATGGCGTGGTGTCGGGCGAAGTGCATATCTCGTCTGGCTCTGCGTCTAGTAGCAGCGCTTCCGCTGGCGGCGTCATCTTGTCGGTGGGTTTGTCTGAGGCCGACGGCGGCGACGTTGACGTGCGCAGTGGGTCCAGCAGTGGATCCGCGGCGGGTGACGTGTTGTTGACGGGCGGTTCGTCTCTGCTGTCTACGACGCCTTCTACAGGAGCCGTGGCAGGCGCTGTTCGGTTAACGGGCGGCAGCTCTGTCGGGGACTACGCCGGTGGCGAGGTGTCTGTGTCCGGTGGTGCTGGTGTCGTGCAGGGCGGGTCGGTGTCCGTCTTGAGCGGGGGCAGCGATGATGCGTCCGCGGTCAGTGGCGGTGTGACGCTGGGTTCGTCTGCAGGCAGCGCGAGCGGGTCTGTGTATGTGACGAGCGGTACTTCATCTGAAGACGCGTCCGGTGGCGTGACGTTGGGCAGTGGCGACTCGAGTGACAGCACGTCCGGATCCGTGAGTGTGGTTGGCGGGAACAGTGACTTGTCCAGCGGTGGCTCTGTGTCAATGCGTGGTGGACGCAGTAGTGGCGCCTTGTCTGCGGGGGTTCTGTGACGCTGGAGAGCGGTGCGGCCAGTGCGAGTAGCGGAAGCGTTACGGTGTCGAGCGCAGCTGCAACGAGCGCGAGCTCGAGCGGCGACGTGACCATTGGTACTGGCGATGCGGCTTCTGGTGCGTCGGGATCGCTTTCGGTCGTGTCTGGTGTCAGCGCTAGCGGCTCGAGCGGGTCTGTGGTCGTTGCAAGCGGTGACTCTGTTTCGTCCAATGCAGGCAACGTGGAGGTCCGCGGCGGATCAACTGACGGGTCGAGCGCACACGGTGGCTCTGTGACCGTATCGTCCGGCGAGGACGGCGTGGTGAGCTTGTCTAGTGGCGTTCGTCGCAGTGCTAGCGGTGGCGTGATCGATGTTGATGCCGGTGCTAGCACAGATGCCGGTGTGGGCGGCGGCTCGGTGAACGTTCGCGGTGGCTCTCTGAGTGCGACGTCGGGCGTTGCGGGCGCAGTCGCCTTGTCTGGAGGCGCTGCCTCAACGGGTGCTGCCACTGGCGGCGGCGTTTCTCTGGATGGTGGCGCGAGCGTAGCTGGAGTCGGCGGTGGTGTGGCCATTTTGTCTGGCAGGGGTTGCTCGGCAGTGGCAGCGTGAGCGTTGTGAGCGGTGCTTCTGCAAGTGGCGACGCCTTAAGCGGCTCGGCAACAATTAGCAGCGGTTCGTCGGTGGAAGCCGTGTCGGGCGTGGTGACGCTGTCTTCCGGGTCTTCAGATGAAGCTAGCAGTGGCGAGGTGTCTGTTCAGTCTGGCAGCGCGTCTACGGCAGCGGGTCGTGTGTCTGTGTCTGGTGGCTCTAGCGGCCTTTCGACGGGCGGTGCGGTGTCGGTGTCTAGCGGTGCTGGCAGTGTGTCGAGCGGCGTTGTGTCGGTCGGGAGCGGTGATGCCAGCGACGACTCGTCTGTGTCTGGCGAAGTGTCGTTTGTGTCTGGCAACGTGGTGGACGGCGACTCAGGCGCGGTGCGTGTGGGTAGCGGCACTAGCAGTACAGGTGCCGTTGGTCTCGTGAGCGTTGTGGGTGGTTCAAGCGATGACACTGGTTCTGGAGGTGGCGTGTCGGTGAGTGGCGGTGGGTCGTTGACTGGGCCTTCGGGGTCTGTGGACGTGGTTGGCGGTTCTTCTTCATCGAGTGTGCCTGGCGGTGCCGTCACTGTATCTGGCGGCTCGTCGTCTAGTGGCGCTGGTGGTGGTGTTATTATGGAGAGTGGCCCGTCGAGTGCGGGTACTCCTGGAAATCTACAGCTGAGAACAAATTCGAATTCAGATGATTCAATTGCTGGAGAAATTAGAATTGCTGCTGGAAGTGGGACTGGTAGTGGATCAATTGCAATAATGTCTGGCGCTCGGAAGGGTTCGATTGACGTTGGAAGTGACGGGCATGTCTCCGTGACAAGTGATGGGTCTGATGTGTCACTCGGTGGTAGGTTTATTAAACAAACATCCACAGAAGAAACCCTATTTGAGAACCCGAGCTCGAACACTGCTGATGGTATCGTGTTCCGTGTTCGAAATGACATGGTTGTTGGCACGGTGCCAGCTCAATTCCCACAAGTCATTTCCCCTTCAGATCGACGCATCAAGACCAACATTGAAGACGTGGATGAGGACGATATTCTTCAGCGGTTGCAGTCGCTTGAAATCAAGCAATATCGATACACTGACGAGTGGAGACGAATTCGTGGTATTGAGGATTCAGTTGTAAGAGGCGTTATTGCCCAGCAAGCCCACGAAACGTTCCCTGAGTACGTGAGCGTCGGGGACTTCTACCTGAACGAAAGCGATTTCAGCATCATGAACTTCCACCAAATCGACAAGCAGAAGGTTATTCTTGACCTTGTTGCTGCAATCCATGCTCAACATCGCCGCTTCCATGTTTCGGCCAACTTACCTGAAAAGAGCGGCGATGTCATTGTATCTAGCGCGGATTCAGAGGCTTTTGCAACTAGAAATGGTATGGCGTCAACTGGTTCTATATCTATCGAGACTGGAAGTTCGGAATCAAGCTCGTCTGGAAGTGTTCAAATTGTTTCGGGAGATGCGCCTAATGGTCAAACTGGCAATATTGTCGTTGGTGTTGGAGATAGCGGTGACCACGGTGGCAGCATCTCCCTTGAAGGAGGAACAACTTCAGGAAAAAACAGTGTCGGCGGATCCATAGCTATTTCATCTGGTGGTAGTGCTGATGGGAACACAGGCAGTATAACCATCGGCACCGTTAACGCTGGCCCAGCCGGCGACTCCGGAGAATTGATCATGGCCAGTGGAAACACCAATCTAGGCTCAAGTGGTTGGGTTAAGCTTGTGTCTGGCGACTCCAAGAGTGGCAATAGTGGCAACGTGGTGGTGGGAGCTGGTTCCAGCTCGACAGGTAGTGGCGGTCGTGTGACGCTCTCTGCTGGGTCATCAGGAGCTAGCACCTCCGGTGGCACTGTGAGTATCCTGTCCGGAGCTTCGGCAGGTGGTGCCTCTGGTGACGTTTCAATAGCGTCAAGCTCCGGTACCAAAGCGCGTGGAAGCGGTAACACGACGTTGACAACTGGCGACGGAGAGACGAGTGTGGGGCTGACATCTGTCACAGGAGGCTTTTCGTCGGCCGGAAGTGGAGGCAGTGTACTTGTGAATGCCGGCGACAGCTCGAAGGGAGTGGGCGGTAGCGTGAATGTCGTGTCGGGGACATCCCTTGTGGGCGACTCGGGCAAGGTGGGTTTGCGCTCGGCTGCAGTGTCATCCGCGGCATCTAGTGGAGCTGTCCAGATCGAGTCCGGCAGATCATCCAGCGGTGTGTCCGGAGATGTGATCATCAGCAGTGGCGCTTCGGCGTCTTCTACGACGGTTGGTGTCGTGCGCGTGACGGGAGGTGGGTCGAGCTCCGCAGGTGGTATCGGCGGTACTGTTGCCGTCGCTGGTGGAGCCTCCAGTACAGGAGGAGACATCAATGTGAGTGGTGGCAGTGGTCTGTCGAAGGGGGGATCGGTCAACGTACTGGCTGGCGCGTCAAGATTTGCTGGCAGCAGTGGCGCAGTCACAATCTCGACTAGCGTTTCGGATGCGATGCGTAGTGCTGGCCCGGTGAGCATCTCCTCTGGGCGAGGGTCACTGGGCACGGTCGATATTTCATCTGGCGCCTCCGTAGGCGTCACCAGCGATGTTTCAGCTGCAGTGTCTCTTCGTACGGCTTCGACCAGCAGTGGTTCGAGCGGCACAATCGCTATCGGTACGGGATCTTCGGCATCATCCCTCTCCGGTAGTGTAAGTATAGCGTCCGGGGACAGTAGCGTGTCGGCAGGCTCGATTCGATTATCCGCAGGCGCTGGTGTCGGCGTGACTGGCGGGTCTGTCCAGCTTTTCTCTGGGAACAGCAGCTCTGGTGTGGGTGGACGACTCGACGTTGTATCAGGATCAGGTACATACGGGGGTGGCTCAGTAAACGTTCGCGGTGGCTCTCTGAGTGCGACGTCGGGCGTTGCGGGCGCAGTCGCCTTGTCTGGGGGCGCTGCCTCAACGGGTGCTGCCACTGGCGGCGGCGTTTCTCTGGATGGTGGCGCGAGCGTAGCTGGAGTCGGCGGTGGTGTGGCCATTTTGTCTGGCAGGGGGTTGCTCGGCAGTGGCAGCGTGAGCGTTGTGAGCGGTGCTTCTGCAAGTGGCGACGCCTTAAGCGGCTCGGCAACAATTAGCAGCGGTTCGTCAGTGGAAGCCGTGTCGGGCGTGGTGACGCTGTCTTCCGGGTCTTCAGATGAAGCTAGCAGTGGCGAGGTGTCTGTTCAGTCTGGCAGCGCGTCTACGGCAGCGGGTCGTGTGTCTGTGTCTGGTGGCTCTAGCGGCCTTTCGACGGGCGGTGCGGTGTCGGTGTCTAGCGGTGCTGGCAGTGTGTCGAGCGGCGTTGTGTCGGTCGGGAGCGGTGATGCCAGCGACGACTCGTCTGTGTCTGGCGAAGTGTCGTTTGTGTCTGGCAACGTGGTGGACGGCGACTCAGGCGCGGTGCGTGTGGGTAGCGGCACTAGCAGTACAGGTGCCGTTGGTCTCGTGAGCGTTGTGGGTGGTTCAAGCGATGACACTGGTTCTGGAGGTGGCGTGTCGGTGAGTGGCGGTGGGTCGTTGACTGGGCCTTCGGGGTCTGTGGACGTGGTTGGCGGTTCTTCTTCATCGAGTGTGCCTGGTGGTGCCGTCACTGTATCTGGCGGCTCGTCGTCTAGTGGCGTCGGCGGCGATGTGAGTGTGTCGAGCGGCGGCTCCGGCAGCGGTGCTGCTGGCAGTAGTGTGTTTGTTGGTAGCGGTTCTGGCGGCAGTCTGCGCCTGATGCAGGGCGACGGTGCTGCTGTCGGCAGCGACGTGGAGTTGGTCGGCGGCAGTGTTAGTAGCGTGGCCGCGGCGCAGAAGGTGAAGATCGTCGGATCTGCGAACGCGCAGGGAGATGGAGGCGACGTGTCGATTGATGGCGGGTCGTCTGCGGCGAGCGCGGGAGGGTCTGTGTTGGTGACTAGCGGCGGTGGCTCCGTGAGCAGCGGCAACGTGATCGTGTCGACGAGCGTCGTGTCCAGCGGTTCGAGTGGCGACATCGATGTGCGCACAAGTGCTAGCAGTGTGTCTAGTGGATCTGTTCGTATTGGTAGCGGGTCCGGTGACACTAGCGCTGGGTCCATCGAGGTGACTGGTGGTTCATCGACGGCGGGCGAAGGCTCCATTGTGAGCGTGAGTGGTGGCGCGTCGGAGTTGACGGGCGGTAGCGTGACGATCCTGAGCGGCGACGGTTTGTCGACTGAGAGTGGGTCGGTGACGCTTGGTTCTGAAGGCGGCGCGAGCACAACTGTGAGTGGTGCAGTAACACTATCGAGTGGGTCGGCGGCAACCGGTTCGTCTGGCGCTGTATCGATCGCGTCTGGCGCGTCGCCAGAGCAGTCGAGCGGGTCGGTGAGCGTGTTTGGCGGCGAGGCTGCAGCTGGCGGTGGTGTCGTGAGCGTGTCCGGTGGCAGCAGCTCTGATGCTATGGGCGGGTCGTTGGCTTTGACCGGCGGTGTTGGTGCTACGGGAGGAGATGTGACAGTGTCTGGCGGCGAAAGTACGTTGGGCATTGGTGCATCGCTGGAGTTGCGCAGCGGAGAAGGTCCAAGTAGCAGTGGTGGAGTGCGGCTGCTGAGTTCGGATGGCGTGGTGTCGGGCGAAGTGCATATCTCGTCTGGCTCTGCGTCTAGTAGCAGCGCTTCCGCTGGCGGCGTCATCTTGTCGGTGGGTTTGTCTGAGGCCGACGGCGGCGACGTTGACGTGCGCAGTGGGTCCAGCAGTGGATCCGCGGCGGGTGACGTGTTGTTGACGGGCGGTTCGTCTCTGCTGTCTACGACGCCTTCTACAGGAGCCGTGGCAGGCGCTGTTCGGTTAACGGGCGGCAGCTCTGTCGGGGACTACGCCGGTGGCGAGGTGTCTGTGTCCGGTGGTGCTGGTGTCGTGCAGGGCGGGTCGGTGTCCGTCTTGAGCGGGGGCAGCGATGATGCGTCCGCGGTCAGTGGCGGTGTGACGCTGGGTTCGTCTGCAGGCAGCGCGAGCGGGTCTGTGTATGTGACGAGCGGTACTTCATCTGAAGACGCGTCCGGAGGCGTGACGTTGGGCAGTGGCGACTCGAGTGACAGCACGTCCGGATCCGTGAGTGTGGTTGGCGGGAACAGTGACTTGTCCAGCGGTGGCTCTGTGTCAATGCGTGGTGGACGCAGTAGTGGCGCCTTGTCTGCGGGGGGTTCTGTGACGCTGGAGAGCGGTGCGGCCAGTGCGAGTAGCGGAAGCGTTACGGTGTCGAGCGCAGCTGCAACGAGCGCGAGCTCGAGCGGCGACGTGACCATTGGTACTGGCGATGCGGCTTCTGGTGCGTCGGGATCGCTTTCGGTCGTGTCTGGTGTCAGCGCTAGCGGCTCGAGCGGAGCTGTGGTCGTTGCAAGCGGTGACTCTGTTTCGTCCGATGCAGGCAACGTGGAGGTCCGCGGCGGGTCAACTGGCGGGTCGAGCGCACGCGGAGGCTCCGTGGCCGTATCGTCCGGCGAGGACGGCGTGGTGAGCTTGTCTAGTGGCGCTCGTCGCAGTGCTAGCGGTGGCGTGATCGATGTTGATGCCGGTGCTAGCACAGATGCCGGTGTGGGCGGCGGCTCGGTGAACGTTCGCGGTGGCTCTCTGAGTGCGACGTCGGGCGTTGCGGGCGCAGTCGCCTTGTCTGGAGGCGCTGCCTCAACGGGTGCTGCCACTGGCGGCGGCGTTTCTCTGGATGGTGGCGCGAGCGTAGCTGGAGTCGGCGGTGGTGTGGCCATTTTGTCTGGCAGGGGGTTGCTCGGCAGTGGCAGCGTGAGCGTTGTGAGCGGTGCTTCTGCAAGTGGCGACGCCTTAAGCGGCTCGGCAACAATTAGCAGCGGTTCGTCGGTGGAAGCCGTGTCGGGCGTGGTGACGCTGTCTTCCGGGTCTTCAGATGAAGCTAGCAGTGGCGAGGTGTCTGTTCAGTCTGGCAGCGCGTCTACGGCAGCGGGTCGTGTGTCTGTGTCTGGTGGCTCTAGCGGCCTTTCGACGGGCGGTGCGGTGTCGGTGTCTAGCGGTGCTGGCAGTGTGTCGAGCGGCGTTGTGTCGGTCGGGAGCGGTGATGCCAGCGACGACTCGTCTGTGTCTGGCGAAGTGTCGTTTGTGTCTGGCAACGTGGTGGACGGCGACTCAGGCGCGGTGCGTGTGGGTAGCGGCACTAGCAGTACAGGTGCCGTTGGTCTCGTGAGCGTTGTGGGTGGTTCAAGCGATGACACTGGTTCTGGAGGTGGCGTGTCGGTGAGTGGCGGTGGGTCGTTGACTGGGCCTTCGGGGTCTGTGGACGTGGTTGGCGGTTCTTCTTCATCGAGTGTGCCTGGCGGTGCCGTCACTGTATCTGGCGGCTCGTCGTCTAGTGGCGTCGGCGGCGATGTGAGTGTGTCGAGCGGCGGCTCCGGCAGCGGTGCTGCTGGCAGTAGTGTGCTTGTTGGTAGCGGTTCTGGCGGCAGTCTGCGCCTGATGCAGGGCGACGGTGCTGCTGTCGGCAGCGACGTGGAGTTGGTCGGCGGCAGTGTTAGTAGCGTGGCCGCGGCGCAGAAGGTGAAGATCGTCGGATCTGCGAACGCGCAGGGAGATGGAGGCGACGTGTCGATTGATGGCGGGTCGTCTGCGGCGAGCGCGGGAGGGTCTGTGTTGGTGACTAGCGGCGGTGGCTCCGTGAGCAGCGGCAACGTGATCGTGTCGACGAGCGTCGTGTCCAGCGGTTCGAGTGGCGACATCGATGTGCGCACAAGTGCTAGCAGTGTGTCTAGTGGATCTGTTCGTATTGGTAGCGGGTCCGGTGACACTAGCGCTGGGTCCATCGAGGTGACTGGTGGTTCATCGACGGCGGGCGAAGGCTCCATTGTGAGCGTGAGTGGTGGCGCGTCGGAGTTGACGGGCGGTAGCGTGACGATCCTGAGCGGCGACGGTTTGTCGACTGAGAGTGGGTCGGTGACGCTTGGTTCTGAAGGCGGCGCGAGCACAACTGTGAGTGGTGCAGTAACACTATCGAGTGGGTCGGCGGCAACCGGTTCGTCTGGCGCTGTATCGATCGCGTCTGGCGCGTCGCCAGAGCAGTCGAGCGGGTCGGTGAGCGTGTTTGGCGGCGAGGCTGCAGCTGGCGGTGGTGTCGTGAGCGTGTCCGGTGGCAGCAGCTCTGATGCTATGGGCGGGTCGTTGGCTTTGACCGGCGGTGTTGGTGCTACGGGAGGAGATGTGACAGTGTCTGGCGGCGAAAGTACGTTGGGCATTGGTGCATCGCTGGAGTTGCGCAGCGGAGAAGGTCCAAGTAGCAGTGGTGGAGTGCGGCTGCTGAGTTCGGATGGCGTGGTGTCGGGCGAAGTGCATATCTCGTCTGGCTCTGCGTCTAGTAGCAGCGCTTCCGCTGGCGGCGTCATCTTGTCGGTGGGTTTGTCTGAGGCCGACGGCGGCGACGTTGACGTGCGCAGTGGGTCCAGCAGTGGATCCGCGGCGGGTGACGTGTTGTTGACGGGCGGTTCGTCTCTGCTGTCTACGACGCCTTCTACAGGAGCCGTGGCAGGCGCTGTTCGGTTAACGGGCGGCAGCTCTGTCGGGGACTACGCCGGTGGCGAGGTGTCTGTGTCCGGTGGTGCTGGTGTCGTGCAGGGCGGGTCGGTGTCCGTCTTGAGCGGGGGCAGCGATGATGCGTCCGCGGTCAGTGGCGGTGTGACGCTGGGTTCGTCTGCAGGCAGCGCGAGCGGGTCTGTGTATGTGACGAGCGGTACTTCATCTGAAGACGCGTCCGGAGGCGTGACGTTGGGCAGTGGCGACTCGAGTGACAGCACGTCCGGATCCGTGAGTGTGGTTGGCGGGAACAGTGACTTGTCCAGCGGTGGCTCTGTGTCAATGCGTGGTGGACGCAGTAGTGGCGCCTTGTCTGCGGGGGTTCTGTGACGCTGGAGAGCGGTGCGGCCAGTGCGAGTAGCGGAAGCGTTACGGTGTCGAGCGCAGCTGCAACGAGCGCGAGCTCGAGCGGCGACGTGACCATTGGTACTGGCGATGCGGCTTCTGGTGCGTCGGGATCGCTTTCGGTCGTGTCTGGTGTCAGCGCTAGCGGCTCGAGCGGAGCTGTGGTCGTTGCAAGCGGTGACTCTGTTTCGTCCGATGCAGGCAACGTGGAGGTCCGCGGCGGATCAACTGACGGGTCGAGCGCACACGGTGGCTCTGTGACCGTATCGTCCGGCGAGGACGGCGTGGTGAGCTTGTCTAGTGGCGTTCGTCGCAGTGCTAGCGGTGGCGTGATCGATGTTGATGCCGGTGCTAGCACAGATGCCGGTGTGGGCGGCGGCTCGGTGAACGTTCGCGGTGGCTCTCTGAGTGCGACGTCGGGCGTTGCGGGCGCAGTCGCCTTGTCTGGAGGCGCTGCCTCAACGGGTGCTGCCACTGGCGGCGGCGTTTCTCTGGATGGTGGCGCGAGCGTAGCTGGAGTCGGCGGTGGTGTGGCCATTTTGTCTGGCAGGGGTTGCTCGGCAGTGGCAGCGTGAGCGTTGTGAGCGGTGCTTCTGCAAGTGGCGACGCCTTAAGCGGCTCGGCAACAATTAGCAGCGGTTCGTCGGTGGAAGCCGTGTCGGGCGTGGTGACGCTGTCTTCCGGGTCTTCAGATGAAGCTAGCAGTGGCGAGGTGTCTGTTCAGTCTGGCAGCGCGTCTACGGCAGCGGGTCGTGTGTCTGTGTCTGGTGGCTCTAGCGGCCTTTCGACGGGCGGTGCGGTGTCGGTGTCTAGCGGTGCTGGCAGTGTGTCGAGCGGCGTTGTGTCGGTCGGGAGCGGTGATGCCAGCGACGACTCGTCTGTGTCTGGCGAAGTGTCGTTTGTGTCTGGCAACGTGGTGGACGGCGACTCAGGCGCGGTGCGTGTGGGTAGCGGCACTAGCAGTACAGGTGCCGTTGGTCTCGTGAGCGTTGTGGGTGGTTCAAGCGATGACACTGGTTCTGGAGGTGGCGTGTCGGTGAGTGGCGGTGGGTCGTTGACTGGGCCTTCGGGGTCTGTGGACGTGGTTGGCGGTTCTTCTTCATCGAGTGTGCCTGGCGGTGCCGTCACTGTATCTGGCGGCTCGTCGTCTAGTGGCGTCGGCGGCGATGTGAGTGTGTCGAGCGGCGGCTCCGGCAGCGGTGCTGCTGGCAGTAGTGTGTTTGTTGGTAGCGGTTCTGGCGGCAGTCTGCGCCTGATGCAGGGCGACGGTGCTGCTGTCGGCAGCGACGTGGAGTTGGTCGGCGGCAGTGCTAGTAGCGTGGCCGCGGCGCAGAAGGTGAAGATCGTCGGATCTGCGAACGCGCAGGGAGATGGAGGCGACGTGTCGATTGATGGCGGGTCGTCTGCGGCGAGCGCGGGAGGGTCTGTGTTGGTGACTAGCGGCGGTGGCTCCGTGAGCAGCGGCAACGTGATCGTGTCGACGAGCGTCGTGTCCAGCGGTTCGAGTGGCGACATCGATGTGCGCACAAGTGCTAGCAGTGTGTCTAGTGGATCTGTTCGTATTGGTAGCGGGTCCGGTGACACTAGCGCTGGGTCCATCGAGGTGACTGGTGGTTCATCGACGGCGGGCGAAGGCTCCATTGTGAGCGTGAGTGGTGGCGCGTCGGAGTTGACGGGCGGTAGCGTGACGATCCTGAGCGGCGACGGTTTGTCGACTGAGAGTGGGTCGGTGACGCTTGGTTCTGAAGGCGGCGCGAGCACAACTGTGAGTGGTGCAGTAACACTATCGAGTGGGTCGGCGGCAACCGGTTCGTCTGGCGCTGTATCGATCGCGTCTGGCGCGTCGCCAGAGCAGTCGAGCGGGTCGGTGAGCGTGTTTGGCGGCGAGGCTGCAGCTGGCGGTGGTGTCGTGAGCGTGTCCGGTGGCAGCAGCTCTGATGCTATGGGCGGGTCGTTGGCTTTGACCGGCGGTGTTGGTGCTACGGGAGGAGATGTGACAGTGTCTGGCGGCGAAAGTACGTTGGGCATTGGTGCATCGCTGGAGTTGCGCAGCGGAGAAGGTCCAAGTAGCAGTGGTGGAGTGCGGCTGCTGAGTTCGGATGGCGTGGTGTCGGGCGAAGTGCATATCTCGTCTGGCTCTGCGTCTAGTAGCAGCGCTTCCGCTGGCGGCGTCATCTTGTCGGTGGGTTTGTCTGAGGCCGACGGCGGCGACGTTGACGTGCGCAGTGGGTCCAGCAGTGGATCCGCGGCGGGTGACGTGTTGTTGACGGGCGGTTCGTCTCTGCTGTCTACGACGCCTTCTACAGGAGCCGTGGCAGGCGCTGTTCGGTTAACGGGCGGCAGCTCTGTCGGGGACTACGCCGGTGGCGAGGTGTCTGTGTCCGGTGGTGCTGGTGTCGTGCAGGGCGGGTCGGTGTCCGTCTTGAGCGGGGGCAGCGATGATGCGTCCGCGGTCAGTGGCGGTGTGACGCTGGGTTCGTCTGCAGGCAGCGCGAGCGGGTCTGTGTATGTGACGAGCGGTACTTCATCTGAAGACGCGTCCGGAGGCGTGACGTTGGGCAGTGGCGACTCGAGTGACAGCACGTCCGGATCCGTGAGTGTGGTTGGCGGGAACAGTGACTTGTCCAGCGGTGGCTCTGTGTCAATGCGTGGTGGACGCAGTAGTGGCGCCTTGTCTGCGGGGGTTCTGTGACGCTGGAGAGCGGTGCGGCCAGTGCGAGTAGCGGAAGCGTTACGGTGTCGAGCGCAGCTGCAACGAGCGCGAGCTCGAGCGGCGACGTGACCATTGGTACTGGCGATGCGGCTTCTGGTGCGTCGGGATCGCTTTCGGTCGTGTCTGGTGTCAGCGCTAGCGGCTCGAGCGGAGCTGTGGTCGTTGCAAGCGGTGACTCTGTTTCGTCCGATGCAGGCAACGTGGAGGTCCGCGGCGGATCAACTGACGGGTCGAGCGCACACGGTGGCTCTGTGACCGTATCGTCCGGCGAGGACGGCGTGGTGAGCTTGTCTAGTGGCGTTCGTCGCAGTGCTAGCGGTGGCGTGATCGATGTTGATGCCGGTGCTAGCACAGATGCCGGTGTGGGCGGCGGCTCGGTGAACGTTCGCGGTGGCTCTCTGAGTGCGACGTCGGGCGTTGCGGGCGCAGTCGCCTTGTCTGGAGGCGCTGCCTCAACGGGTGCTGCCACTGGCGGCGGCGTTTCTCTGGATGGTGGCGCGAGCGTAGCTGGAGTCGGCGGTGGTGTGGCCATTTTGTCTGGCAGGGGTTGCTCGGCAGTGGCAGCGTGAGCGTTGTGAGCGGTGCTTCTGCAAGTGGCGACGCCTTAAGCGGCTCGGCAACAATTAGCAGCGGTTCGTCGGTGGAAGCCGTGTCGGGCGTGGTGACGCTGTCTTCCGGGTCTTCAGATGAAGCTAGCAGTGGCGAGGTGTCTGTTCAGTCTGGCAGCGCGTCTACGGCAGCGGGTCGTGTGTCTGTGTCTGGTGGCTCTAGCGGCCTTTCGACGGGCGGTGCGGTGTCGGTGTCTAGCGGTGCTGGCAGTGTGTCGAGCGGCGTTGTGTCGGTCGGGAGCGGTGATGCCAGCGACGACTCGTCTGTGTCTGGCGAAGTGTCGTTTGTGTCTGGCAACGTGGTGGACGGCGACTCAGGCGCGGTGCGTGTGGGTAGCGGCACTAGCAGTACAGGTGCCGTTGGTCTCGTGAGCGTTGTGGGTGGTTCAAGCGATGACACTGGTTCTGGAGGTGGCGTGTCGGTGAGTGGCGGTGGGTCGTTGACTGGGCCTTCGGGGTCTGTGGACGTGGTTGGCGGTTCTTCTTCATCGAGTGTGCCTGGTGGTGCCGTCACTGTATCTGGCGGCTCGTCGTCTAGTGGCGTCGGCGGCGATGTGAGTGTGTCGAGCGGCGGCTCCGGCAGCGGTGCTGCTGGCAGTAGTGTGTTTGTTGGTAGCGGTTCTGGCGGCAGTCTGCGCCTGATGCAGGGCGACGGTGCTGCTGTCGGCAGCGACGTGGAGTTGGTCGGCGGCAGTGTTAGTAGCGTGGCCGCGGCGCAGAAGGTGAAGATCGTCGGATCTGCGAACGCGCAGGGAGATGGAGGCGACGTGTCGATTGATGGCGGGTCGTCTGCGGCGAGCGCGGGAGGGTCTGTGTTGGTGACTAGCGGCGGTGGCTCCGTGAGCAGCGGCAACGTGATCGTGTCGACGAGCGTCGTGTCCAGCGGTTCGAGTGGCGACATCGATGTGCGCACAAGTGCTAGCAGTGTGTCTAGTGGATCTGTTCGTATTGGTAGCGGGTCCGGTGACACTAGCGCTGGGTCCATCGAGGTGACTGGTGGTTCATCGACGGCGGGCGAAGGCTCCATTGTGAGCGTGAGTGGTGGCGCGTCGGAGTTGACGGGCGGTAGCGTGACGATCCTGAGCGGCGACGGTTTGTCGACTGAGAGTGGGTCGGTGACGCTTGGTTCTGAAGGCGGCGCGAGCACAACTGTGAGTGGTGCAGTAACACTATCGAGTGGGTCGGCGGCAACCGGTTCGTCTGGCGCTGTATCGATCGCGTCTGGCGCGTCGCCAGAGCAGTCGAGCGGGTCGGTGAGCGTGTTTGGCGGCGAGGCTGCAGCTGGCGGTGGTGTCGTGAGCGTGTCCGGTGGCAGCAGCTCTGATGCTATGGGCGGGTCGTTGGCTTTGACCGGCGGTGTTGGTGCTACGGGAGGAGATGTGACAGTGTCTGGCGGCGAAAGTACGTTGGGCATTGGTGCATCGCTGGAGTTGCGCAGCGGAGAAGGTCCAAGTAGCAGTGGTGGAGTGCGGCTGCTGAGTTCGGATGGCGTGGTGTCGGGCGAAGTGCATATCTCGTCTGGCTCTGCGTCTAGTAGCAGCGCTTCCGCTGGCGGCGTCATCTTGTCGGTGGGTTTGTCTGAGGCCGACGGCGGCGACGTTGACGTGCGCAGTGGGTCCAGCAGTGGATCCGCGGCGGGTGACGTGTTGTTGACGGGCGGTTCGTCTCTGCTGTCTACGACGCCTTCTACAGGAGCCGTGGCAGGCGCTGTTCGGTTAACGGGCGGCAGCTCTGTCGGGGACTACGCCGGTGGCGAGGTGTCTGTGTCCGGTGGTGCTGGTGTCGTGCAGGGCGGGTCGGTGTCCGTCTTGAGCGGGGGCAGCGATGATGCGTCCGCGGTCAGTGGCGGTGTGACGCTGGGTTCGTCTGCAGGCAGCGCGAGCGGGTCTGTGTATGTGACGAGCGGTACTTCATCTGAAGACGCGTCCGGAGGCGTGACGTTGGGCAGTGGCGACTCGAGTGACAGCACGTCCGGATCCGTGAGTGTGGTTGGCGGGAACAGTGACTTGTCCAGCGGTGGCTCTGTGTCAATGCGTGGTGGACGCAGTAGTGGCGCCTTGTCTGCGGGGGGTTCTGTGACGCTGGAGAGCGGTGCGGCCAGTGCGAGTAGCGGAAGCGTTACGGTGTCGAGCGCAGCTGCAACGAGCGCGAGCTCGAGCGGCGACGTGACCATTGGTACTGGCGATGCGGCTTCTGGTGCGTCGGGATCGCTTTCGGTCGTGTCTGGTGTCAGCGCTAGCGGCTCGAGCGGGTCTGTGGTCGTTGCAAGCGGTGACTCTGTTTCGTCCGATGCAGGCAACGTGGAGGTCCGCGGCGGATCAACTGACGGGTCGAGCGCACACGGTGGCTCTGTGACCGTATCGTCCGGCGAGGACGGCGTGGTGAGCTTGTCTAGTGGCGTTCGTCGCAGTGCTAGCGGTGGCGTGATCGATGTTGATGCCGGTGCTAGCACAGATGCCGGTGTGGGCGGCGGCTCGGTGAACGTTCGCGGTGGCTCTCTGAGTGCGACGTCGGGCGTTGCGGGCGCAGTCGCCTTGTCTGGAGGCGCTGCCTCAACGGGTGCTGCCACTGGCGGCGGCGTTTCTCTGGATGGTGGCGCGAGCGTAGCTGGAGTCGGCGGTGGTGTGGCCATTTTGTCTGGCAGGGGGTTGCTCGGCAGTGGCAGCGTGAGCGTTGTGAGCGGTGCTTCTGCAAGTGGCGACGCCTTAAGCGGCTCGGCAACAATTAGCAGCGGTTCGTCGGTGGAAGCCGTGTCGGGCGTGGTGACGCTGTCTTCCGGGTCTTCAGATGAAGCTAGCAGTGGCGAGGTGTCTGTTCAGTCTGGCAGCGCGTCTACGGCAGCGGGTCGTGTGTCTGTGTCTGGTGGCTCTAGCGGCCTTTCGACGGGCGGTGCGGTGTCGGTGTCTAGCGGTGCTGGCAGTGTGTCGAGCGGCGTTGTGTCGGTCGGGAGCGGTGATGCCAGCGACGACTCGTCTGTGTCTGGCGAAGTGTCGTTTGTGTCTGGCAACGTGGTGGACGGCGACTCAGGCGCGGTGCGTGTGGGTAGCGGCACTAGCAGTACAGGTGCCGTTGGTCTCGTGAGCGTTGTGGGTGGTTCAAGCGATGACACTGGTTCTGGAGGTGGCGTGTCGGTGAGTGGCGGTGGGTCGTTGACTGGGCCTTCGGGGTCTGTGGACGTGGTTGGCGGTTCTTCTTCATCGAGTGTGCCTGGTGGTGCCGTCACTGTATCTGGCGGCTCGTCGTCTAGTGGCGTCGGCGGCGATGTGAGTGTGTCGAGCGGCGGCTCCGGCAGCGGTGCTGCTGGCAGTAGTGTGTTTGTTGGTAGCGGTTCTGGCGGCAGTCTGCGCCTGATGCAGGGCGACGGTGCTGCTGTCGGCAGCGACGTGGAGTTGGTCGGCGGCAGTGCTAGTAGCGTGGCCGCGGCGCAGAAGGTGAAGATCGTCGGATCTGCGAACGCGCAGGGAGATGGAGGCGACGTGTCGATTGATGGCGGGTCGTCTGCGGCGAGCGCGGGAGGGTCTGTGTTGGTGACTAGCGGCGGTGGCTCCGTGAGCAGCGGCAACGTGATCGTGTCGACGAGCGTCGTGTCCAGCGGTTCGAGTGGCGACATCGATGTGCGCACAAGTGCTAGCAGTGTGTCTAGTGGATCTGTTCGTATTGGTAGCGGGTCCGGTGACACTAGCGCTGGGTCCATCGAGGTGACTGGTGGTTCATCGACGGCGGGCGAAGGCTCCATTGTGAGCGTGAGTGGTGGCGCGTCGGAGTTGACGGGCGGTAGCGTGACGATCCTGAGCGGCGACGGTTTGTCGACTGAGAGTGGGTCGGTGACGCTTGGTTCTGAAGGCGGCGCGAGCACAACTGTGAGTGGTGCAGTAACACTATCGAGTGGGTCGGCGGCAACCGGTTCGTCTGGCGCTGTATCGATCGCGTCTGGCGCGTCGCCAGAGCAGTCGAGCGGGTCGGTGAGCGTGTTTGGCGGCGAGGCTGCAGCTGGCGGTGGTGTCGTGAGCGTGTCCGGTGGCAGCAGCTCTGATGCTATGGGCGGGTCGTTGGCTTTGACCGGCGGTGTTGGTGCTACGGGAGGAGATGTGACAGTGTCTGGCGGCGAAAGTACGTTGGGCATTGGTGCATCGCTGGAGTTGCGCAGCGGAGAAGGTCCAAGTAGCAGTGGTGGAGTGCGGCTGCTGAGTTCGGATGGCGTGGTGTCGGGCGAAGTGCATATCTCGTCTGGCTCTGCGTCTAGTAGCAGCGCTTCCGCTGGCGGCGTCATCTTGTCGGTGGGTTTGTCTGAGGCCGACGGCGGCGACGTTGACGTGCGCAGTGGGTCCAGCAGTGGATCCGCGGCGGGTGACGTGTTGTTGACGGGCGGTTCGTCTCTGCTGTCTACGACGCCTTCTACAGGAGCCGTGGCAGGCGCTGTTCGGTTAACGGGCGGCAGCTCTGTCGGGGACTACGCCGGTGGCGAGGTGTCTGTGTCCGGTGGTGCTGGTGTCGTGCAGGGCGGGTCGGTGTCCGTCTTGAGCGGGGGCAGCGATGATGCGTCCGCGGTCAGTGGCGGTGTGACGCTGGGTTCGTCTGCAGGCAGCGCGAGCGGGTCTGTGTATGTGACGAGCGGTACTTCATCTGAAGACGCGTCCGGAGGCGTGACGTTGGGCAGTGGCGACTCGAGTGACAGCACGTCCGGATCCGTGAGTGTGGTTGGCGGGAACAGTGACTTGTCCAGCGGTGGCTCTGTGTCAATGCGTGGTGGACGCAGTAGTGGCGCCTTGTCTGCGGGGGGTTCTGTGACGCTGGAGAGCGGTGCGGCCAGTGCGAGTAGCGGAAGCGTTACGGTGTCGAGCGCAGCTGCAACGAGCGCGAGCTCGAGCGGCGACGTGACCATTGGTACTGGCGATGCGGCTTCTGGTGCGTCGGGATCGCTTTCGGTCGTGTCTGGTGTCAGCGCTAGCGGCTCGAGCGGGTCTGTGGTCGTTGCAAGCGGTGACTCTGTTTCGTCCGATGCAGGCAACGTGGAGGTCCGCGGCGGATCAACTGACGGGTCGAGCGCACACGGTGGCTCTGTGACCGTATCGTCCGGCGAGGACGGCGTGGTGAGCTTGTCTAGTGGCGTTCGTCGCAGTGCTAGCGGTGGCGTGATCGATGTTGATGCCGGTGCTAGCACAGATGCCGGTGTGGGCGGCGGCTCGGTGAACGTTCGCGGTGGCTCTCTGAGTGCGACGTCGGGCGTTGCGGGCGCAGTCGCCTTGTCTGGAGGCGCTGCCTCAACGGGTGCTGCCACTGGCGGCGGCGTTTCTCTGGATGGTGGCGCGAGCGTAGCTGGAGTCGGCGGTGGTGTGGCCATTTTGTCTGGCAGGGGTTGCTCGGCAGTGGCAGCGTGAGCGTTGTGAGCGGTGCTTCTGCAAGTGGCGACGCCTTAAGCGGCTCGGCAACAATTAGCAGCGGTTCGTCGGTGGAAGCCGTGTCGGGCGTGGTGACGCTGTCTTCCGGGTCTTCAGATGAAGCTAGCAGTGGCGAGGTGTCTGTTCAGTCTGGCAGCGCGTCTACGGCAGCGGGTCGTGTGTCTGTGTCTGGTGGCTCTAGCGGCCTTTCGACGGGCGGTGCGGTGTCGGTGTCTAGCGGTGCTGGCAGTGTGTCGAGCGGCGTTGTGTCGGTCGGGAGCGGTGATGCCAGCGACGACTCGTCTGTGTCTGGCGAAGTGTCGTTTGTGTCTGGCAACGTGGTGGACGGCGACTCAGGCGCGGTGCGTGTGGGTAGCGGCACTAGCAGTACAGGTGCCGTTGGTCTCGTGAGCGTTGTGGGTGGTTCAAGCGATGACACTGGTTCTGGAGGTGGCGTGTCGGTGAGTGGCGGTGGGTCGTTGACTGGGCCTTCGGGGTCTGTGGACGTGGTTGGCGGTTCTTCTTCATCGAGTGTGCCTGGTGGTGCCGTCACTGTATCTGGCGGCTCGTCGTCTAGTGGCGTCGGCGGCGATGTGAGTGTGTCGAGCGGCGGCTCCGGCAGCGGTGCTGCTGGCAGTAGTGTGTTTGTTGGTAGCGGTTCTGGCGGCAGTCTGCGCCTGATGCAGGGCGACGGTGCTGCTGTCGGCAGCGACGTGGAGTTGGTCGGCGGCAGTGTTAGTAGCGTGGCCGCGGCGCAGAAGGTGAAGATCGTCGGATCTGCGAACGCGCAGGGAGATGGAGGCGACGTGTCGATTGATGGCGGGTCGTCTGCGGCGAGCGCGGGAGGGTCTGTGTTGGTGACTAGCGGCGGTGGCTCCGTGAGCAGCGGCAACGTGATCGTGTCGACGAGCGTCGTGTCCAGCGGTTCGAGTGGCGACATCGATGTGCGCACAAGTGCTAGCAGTGTGTCTAGTGGATCTGTTCGTATTGGTAGCGGGTCCGGTGACACTAGCGCTGGGTCCATCGAGGTGACTGGTGGTTCATCGACGGCGGGCGAAGGCTCCATTGTGAGCGTGAGTGGTGGCGCGTCGGAGTTGACGGGCGGTAGCGTGACGATCCTGAGCGGCGACGGTTTGTCGACTGAGAGTGGGTCGGTGACGCTTGGTTCTGAAGGCGGCGCGAGCACAACTGTGAGTGGTGCAGTAACACTATCGAGTGGGTCGGCGGCAACCGGTTCGTCTGGCGCTGTATCGATCGCGTCTGGCGCGTCGCCAGAGCAGTCGAGCGGGTCGGTGAGCGTGTTTGGCGGCGAGGCTGCAGCTGGCGGTGGTGTCGTGAGCGTGTCCGGTGGCAGCAGCTCTGATGCTATGGGCGGGTCGTTGGCTTTGACCGGCGGTGTTGGTGCTACGGGAGGAGATGTGACAGTGTCTGGCGGCGAAAGTACGTTGGGCATTGGTGCATCGCTGGAGTTGCGCAGCGGAGAAGGTCAAGTAGCAGTGGTGGAGTGCGGCTGCTGAGTTCGGATGGCGTGGTGTCGGGCGAAGTGCATATCTCGTCTGGCTCTGCGTCTAGTAGCAGCGCTTCCGCTGGCGGCGTCATCTTGTCGGTGGGTTTGTCTGAGGCCGACGGCGGCGACGTTGACGTGCGCAGTGGGTCCAGCAGTGGATCCGCGGCGGGTGACGTGTTGTTGACGGGCGGTTCGTCTCTGCTGTCTACGACGCCTTCTACAGGAGCCGTGGCAGGCGCTGTTCGGTTAACGGGCGGCAGCTCTGTCGGGGACTACGCCGGTGGCGAGGTGTCTGTGTCCGGTGGTGCTGGTGTCGTGCAGGGCGGGTCGGTGTCCGTCTTGAGCGGGGGCAGCGATGATGCGTCCGCGGTCAGTGGCGGTGTGACGCTGGGTTCGTCTGCAGGCAGCGCGAGCGGGTCTGTGTATGTGACGAGCGGTACTTCATCTGAAGACGCGTCCGGAGGCGTGACGTTGGGCAGTGGCGACTCGAGTGACAGCACGTCCGGATCCGTGAGTGTGGTTGGCGGGAACAGTGACTTGTCCAGCGGTGGCTCTGTGTCAATGCGTGGTGGACGCAGTAGTGGCGCCTTGTCTGCGGGGGTTCTGTGACGCTGGAGAGCGGTGCGGCCAGTGCGAGTAGCGGAAGCGTTACGGTGTCGAGCGCAGCTGCAACGAGCGCGAGCTCGAGCGGCGACGTGACCATTGGTACTGGCGATGCGGCTTCTGGTGCGTCGGGATCGCTTTCGGTCGTGTCTGGTGTCAGCGCTAGCGGCTCGAGCGGGTCTGTGGTCGTTGCAAGCGGTGACTCTGTTTCGTCCAATGCAGGCAACGTGGAGGTCCGCGGCGGATCAACTGACGGGTCGAGCGCACACGGTGGCTCTGTGACCGTATCGTCCGGCGAGGACGGCGTGGTGAGCTTGTCTAGTGGCGTTCGTCGCAGTGCTAGCGGTGGCGTGATCGATGTTGATGCCGGTGCTAGCACAGATGCCGGTGTGGGCGGCGGCTCGGTGAACGTTCGCGGTGGCTCTCTGAGTGCGACGTCGGGCGTTGCGGGCGCAGTCGCCTTGTCTGGAGGCGCTGCCTCAACGGGTGCTGCCACTGGCGGCGGCGTTTCTCTGGATGGTGGCGCGAGCGTAGCTGGAGTCGGCGGTGGTGTGGCCATTTTGTCTGGCAGGGGTTGCTCGGCAGTGGCAGCGTGAGCGTTGTGAGCGGTGCTTCTGCAAGTGGCGACGCCTTAAGCGGCTCGGCAACAATTAGCAGCGGTTCGTCGGTGGAAGCCGTGTCGGGCGTGGTGACGCTGTCTTCCGGGTCTTCAGATGAAGCTAGCAGTGGCGAGGTGTCTGTTCAGTCTGGCAGCGCGTCTACGGCAGCGGGTCGTGTGTCTGTGTCTGGTGGCTCTAGCGGCCTTTCGACGGGCGGTGCGGTGTCGGTGTCTAGCGGTGCTGGCAGTGTGTCGAGCGGCGTTGTGTCGGTCGGGAGCGGTGATGCCAGCGACGACTCGTCTGTGTCTGGCGAAGTGTCGTTTGTGTCTGGCAACGTGGTGGACGGCGACTCAGGCGCGGTGCGTGTGGGTAGCGGCACTAGCAGTACAGGTGCCGTTGGTCTCGTGAGCGTTGTGGGTGGTTCAAGCGATGACACTGGTTCTGGAGGTGGCGTGTCGGTGAGTGGCGGTGGGTCGTTGACTGGGCCTTCGGGGTCTGTGGACGTGGTTGGCGGTTCTTCTTCATCGAGTGTGCCTGGTGGTGCCGTCACTGTATCTGGCGGCTCGTCGTCTAGTGGCGTCGGCGGCGATGTGAGTGTGTCGAGCGGCGGCTCCGGCAGCGGTGCTGCTGGCAGTAGTGTGTTTGTTGGTAGCGGTTCTGGCGGCAGTCTGCGCCTGATGCAGGGCGACGGTGCTGCTGTCGGCAGCGACGTGGAGTTGGTCGGCGGCAGTGCTAGTAGCGTGGCCGCGGCGCAGAAGGTGAAGATCGTCGGATCTGCGAACGCGCAGGGAGATGGAGGCGACGTGTCGATTGATGGCGGGTCGTCTGCGGCGAGCGCGGGAGGGTCTGTGTTGGTGACTAGCGGCGGTGGCTCCGTGAGCAGCGGCAACGTGATCGTGTCGACGAGCGTCGTGTCCAGCGGTTCGAGTGGCGACATCGATGTGCGCACAAGTGCTAGCAGTGTGTCTAGTGGATCTGTTCGTATTGGTAGCGGGTCCGGTGACACTAGCGCTGGGTCCATCGAGGTGACTGGTGGTTCATCGACGGCGGGCGAAGGCTCCATTGTGAGCGTGAGTGGTGGCGCGTCGGAGTTGACGGGCGGTAGCGTGACGATCCTGAGCGGCGACGGTTTGTCGACTGAGAGTGGGTCGGTGACGCTTGGTTCTGAAGGCGGCGCGAGCACAACTGTGAGTGGTGCAGTAACACTATCGAGTGGGTCGGCGGCAACCGGTTCGTCTGGCGCTGTATCGATCGCGTCTGGCGCGTCGCCAGAGCAGTCGAGCGGGTCGGTGAGCGTGTTTGGCGGCGAGGCTGCAGCTGGCGGTGGTGTCGTGAGCGTGTCCGGTGGCAGCAGCTCTGATGCTATGGGCGGGTCGTTGGCTTTGACCGGCGGTGTTGGTGCTACGGGAGGAGATGTGACAGTGTCTGGCGGCGAAAGTACGTTGGGCATTGGTGCATCGCTGGAGTTGCGCAGCGGAGAAGGTCCAAGTAGCAGTGGTGGAGTGCGGCTGCTGAGTTCGGATGGCGTGGTGTCGGGCGAAGTGCATATCTCGTCTGGCTCTGCGTCTAGTAGCAGCGCTTCCGCTGGCGGCGTCATCTTGTCGGTGGGTTTGTCTGAGGCCGACGGCGGCGACGTTGACGTGCGCAGTGGGTCCAGCAGTGGATCCGCGGCGGGTGACGTGTTGTTGACGGGCGGTTCGTCTCTGCTGTCTACGACGCCTTCTACAGGAGCCGTGGCAGGCGCTGTTCGGTTAACGGGCGGCAGCTCTGTCGGGGACTACGCCGGTGGCGAGGTGTCTGTGTCCGGTGGTGCTGGTGTCGTGCAGGGCGGGTCGGTGTCCGTCTTGAGCGGGGGCAGCGATGATGCGTCCGCGGTCAGTGGCGGTGTGACGCTGGGTTCGTCTGCAGGCAGCGCGAGCGGGTCTGTGTATGTGACGAGCGGTACTTCATCTGAAGACGCGTCCGGAGGCGTGACGTTGGGCAGTGGCGACTCGAGTGACAGCACGTCCGGATCCGTGAGTGTGGTTGGCGGGAACAGTGACTTGTCCAGCGGTGGCTCTGTGTCAATGCGTGGTGGACGCAGTAGTGGCGCCTTGTCTGCGGGGGGTTCTGTGACGCTGGAGAGCGGTGCGGCCAGTGCGAGTAGCGGAAGCGTTACGGTGTCGAGCGCAGCTGCAACGAGCGCGAGCTCGAGCGGCGACGTGACCATTGGTACTGGCGATGCGGCTTCTGGTGCGTCGGGATCGCTTTCGGTCGTGTCTGGTGTCAGCGCTAGCGGCTCGAGCGGGTCTGTGGTCGTTGCAAGCGGTGACTCTGTTTCGTCCAATGCAGGCAACGTGGAGGTCCGCGGCGGATCAACTGACGGGTCGAGCGCACACGGTGGCTCTGTGACCGTATCGTCCGGCGAGGACGGCGTGGTGAGCTTGTCTAGTGGCGTTCGTCGCAGTGCTAGCGGTGGCGTGATCGATGTTGATGCCGGTGCTAGCACAGATGCCGGTGTGGGCGGCGGCTCGGTGAACGTTCGCGGTGGCTCTCTGAGTGCGACGTCGGGCGTTGCGGGCGCAGTCGCCTTGTCTGGAGGCGCTGCCTCAACGGGTGCTGCCACTGGCGGCGGCGTTTCTCTGGATGGTGGCGCGAGCGTAGCTGGAGTCGGCGGTGGTGTGGCCATTTTGTCTGGCAGGGGTTGCTCGGCAGTGGCAGCGTGAGCGTTGTGAGCGGTGCTTCTGCAAGTGGCGACGCCTTAAGCGGCTCGGCAACAATTAGCAGCGGTTCGTCGGTGGAAGCCGTGTCGGGCGTGGTGACGCTGTCTTCCGGGTCTTCAGATGAAGCTAGCAGTGGCGAGGTGTCTGTTCAGTCTGGCAGCGCGTCTACGGCAGCGGGTCGTGTGTCTGTGTCTGGTGGCTCTAGCGGCCTTTCGACGGGCGGTGCGGTGTCGGTGTCTAGCGGTGCTGGCAGTGTGTCGAGCGGCGTTGTGTCGGTCGGGAGCGGTGATGCCAGCGACGACTCGTCTGTGTCTGGCGAAGTGTCGTTTGTGTCTGGCAACGTGGTGGACGGCGACTCAGGCGCGGTGCGTGTGGGTAGCGGCACTAGCAGTACAGGTGCCGTTGGTCTCGTGAGCGTTGTGGGTGGTTCAAGCGATGACACTGGTTCTGGAGGTGGCGTGTCGGTGAGTGGCGGTGGGTCGTTGACTGGGCCTTCGGGGTCTGTGGACGTGGTTGGCGGTTCTTCTTCATCGAGTGTGCCTGGTGGTGCCGTCACTGTATCTGGCGGCTCGTCGTCTAGTGGCGTCGGCGGCGATGTGAGTGTGTCGAGCGGCGGCTCCGGCAGCGGTGCTGCTGGCAGTAGTGTGTTTGTTGGTAGCGGTTCTGGCGGCAGTCTGCGCCTGATGCAGGGCGACGGTGCTGCTGTCGGCAGCGACGTGGAGTTGGTCGGCGGCAGTGTTAGTAGCGTGGCCGCGGCGCAGAAGGTGAAGATCGTCGGATCTGCGAACGCGCAGGGAGATGGAGGCGACGTGTCGATTGATGGCGGGTCGTCTGCGGCGAGCGCGGGAGGGTCTGTGTTGGTGACTAGCGGCGGTGGCTCCGTGAGCAGCGGCAACGTGATCGTGTCGACGAGCGTCGTGTCCAGCGGTTCGAGTGGCGACATCGATGTGCGCACAAGTGCTAGCAGTGTGTCTAGTGGATCTGTTCGTATTGGTAGCGGGTCCGGTGACACTAGCGCTGGGTCCATCGAGGTGACTGGTGGTTCATCGACGGCGGGCGAAGGCTCCATTGTGAGCGTGAGTGGTGGCGCGTCGGAGTTGACGGGCGGTAGCGTGACGATCCTGAGCGGCGACGGTTTGTCGACTGAGAGTGGGTCGGTGACGCTTGGTTCTGAAGGCGGCGCGAGCACAACTGTGAGTGGTGCAGTAACACTATCGAGTGGGTCGGCGGCAACCGGTTCGTCTGGCGCTGTATCGATCGCGTCTGGCGCGTCGCCAGAGCAGTCGAGCGGGTCGGTGAGCGTGTTTGGCGGCGAGGCTGCAGCTGGCGGTGGTGTCGTGAGCGTGTCCGGTGGCAGCAGCTCTGATGCTATGGGCGGGTCGTTGGCTTTGACCGGCGGTGTTGGTGCTACGGGAGGAGATGTGACAGTGTCTGGCGGCGAAAGTACGTTGGGCATTGGTGCATCGCTGGAGTTGCGCAGCGGAGAAGGTCCAAGTAGCAGTGGTGGAGTGCGGCTGCTGAGTTCGGATGGCGTGGTGTCGGGCGAAGTGCATATCTCGTCTGGCTCTGCGTCTAGTAGCAGCGCTTCCGCTGGCGGCGTCATCTTGTCGGTGGGTTTGTCTGAGGCCGACGGCGGCGACGTTGACGTGCGCAGTGGGTCCAGCAGTGGATCCGCGGCGGGTGACGTGTTGTTGACGGGCGGTTCGTCTCTGCTGTCTACGACGCCTTCTACAGGAGCCGTGGCAGGCGCTGTTCGGTTAACGGGCGGCAGCTCTGTCGGGGACTACGCCGGTGGCGAGGTGTCTGTGTCCGGTGGTGCTGGTGTCGTGCAGGGCGGGTCGGTGTCCGTCTTGAGCGGGGGCAGCGATGATGCGTCCGCGGTCAGTGGCGGTGTGACGCTGGGTTCGTCTGCAGGCAGCGCGAGCGGGTCTGTGTATGTGACGAGCGGTACTTCATCTGAAGACGCGTCCGGAGGCGTGACGTTGGGCAGTGGCGACTCGAGTGACAGCACGTCCGGATCCGTGAGTGTGGTTGGCGGGAACAGTGACTTGTCCAGCGGTGGCTCTGTGTCAATGCGTGGTGGACGCAGTAGTGGCGCCTTGTCTGCGGGGGGTTCTGTGACGCTGGAGAGCGGTGCGGCCAGTGCGAGTAGCGGAAGCGTTACGGTGTCGAGCGCAGCTGCAACGAGCGCGAGCTCGAGCGGCGACGTGACCATTGGTACTGGCGATGCGGCTTCTGGTGCGTCGGGATCGCTTTCGGTCGTGTCTGGTGTCAGCGCTAGCGGCTCGAGCGGGTCTGTGGTCGTTGCAAGCGGTGACTCTGTTTCGTCCAATGCAGGCAACGTGGAGGTCCGCGGCGGATCAACTGACGGGTCGAGCGCACACGGTGGCTCTGTGACCGTATCGTCCGGCGAGGACGGCGTGGTGAGCTTGTCTAGTGGCGTTCGTCGCAGTGCTAGCGGTGGCGTGATCGATGTTGATGCCGGTGCTAGCACAGATGCCGGTGTGGGCGGCGGCTCGGTGAACGTTCGCGGTGGCTCTCTTAGTGCGACGTCGGGCGTTGCGGGCGCAGTCGCCTTGTCTGGAGGCGCTGCCTCAACGGGTGCTGCCACTGGCGGCGGCGTTTCTCTGGATGGTGGCGCGAGCGTAGCTGGAGTCGGCGGTGGTGTGGCCATTTTGTCTGGCAGGGGTTGCTCGGCAGTGGCAGCGTGAGCGTTGTGAGCGGTGCTTCTGCAAGTGGCGACGCCTTAAGCGGCTCGGCAACAATTAGCAGCGGTTCGTCGGTGGAAGCCGTGTCGGGCGTGGTGACGCTGTCTTCCGGGTCTTCAGATGAAGCTAGCAGTGGCGAGGTGTCTGTTCAGTCTGGCAGCGCGTCTACGGCAGCGGGTCGTGTGTCTGTGTCTGGTGGCTCTAGCGGCCTTTCGACGGGCGGTGCGGTGTCGGTGTCTAGCGGTGCTGGCAGTGTGTCGAGCGGCGTTGTGTCGGTCGGGAGCGGTGATGCCAGCGACGACTCGTCTGTGTCTGGCGAAGTGTCGTTTGTGTCTGGCAACGTGGTGGACGGCGACTCAGGCGCGGTGCGTGTGGGTAGCGGCACTAGCAGTACAGGTGCCGTTGGTCTCGTGAGCGTTGTGGGTGGTTCAAGCGATGACACTGGTTCTGGAGGTGGCGTGTCGGTGAGTGGCGGTGGGTCGTTGACTGGGCCTTCGGGGTCTGTGGACGTGGTTGGCGGTTCTTCTTCATCGAGTGTGCCTGGTGGTGCCGTCACTGTATCTGGCGGCTCGTCGTCTAGTGGCGTCGGCGGCGATGTGAGTGTGTCGAGCGGCGGCTCCGGCAGCGGTGCTGCTGGCAGTAGTGTGTTTGTTGGTAGCGGTTCTGGCGGCAGTCTGCGCCTGATGCAGGGCGACGGTGCTGCTGTCGGCAGCGACGTGGAGTTGGTCGGCGGCAGTGTTAGTAGCGTGGCCGCGGCGCAGAAGGTGAAGATCGTCGGATCTGCGAACGCGCAGGGAGATGGAGGCGACGTGTCGATTGATGGCGGGTCGTCTGCGGCGAGCGCGGGAGGGTCTGTGTTGGTGACTAGCGGCGGTGGCTCCGTGAGCAGCGGCAACGTGATCGTGTCGACGAGCGTCGTGTCCAGCGGTTCGAGTGGCGACATCGATGTGCGCACAAGTGCTAGCAGTGTGTCTAGTGGATCTGTTCGTATTGGTAGCGGGTCCGGTGACACTAGCGCTGGGTCCATCGAGGTGACTGGTGGTTCATCGACGGCGGGCGAAGGCTCCATTGTGAGCGTGAGTGGTGGCGCGTCGGAGTTGACGGGCGGTAGCGTGACGATCCTGAGCGGCGACGGTTTGTCGACTGAGAGTGGGTCGGTGACGCTTGGTTCTGAAGGCGGCGCGAGCACAACTGTGAGTGGTGCAGTAACACTATCGAGTGGGTCGGCGGCAACCGGTTCGTCTGGCGCTGTATCGATCGCGTCTGGCGCGTCGCCAGAGCAGTCGAGCGGGTCGGTGAGCGTGTTTGGCGGCGAGGCTGCAGCTGGCGGTGGTGTCGTGAGCGTGTCCGGTGGCAGCAGCTCTGATGCTATGGGCGGGTCGTTGGCTTTGACCGGCGGTGTTGGTGCTACGGGAGGAGATGTGACAGTGTCTGGCGGCGAAAGTACGTTGGGCATTGGTGCATCGCTGGAGTTGCGCAGCGGAGAAGGTCCAAGTAGCAGTGGTGGAGTGCGGCTGCTGAGTTCGGATGGCGTGGTGTCGGGCGAAGTGCATATCTCGTCTGGCTCTGCGTCTAGTAGCAGCGCTTCCGCTGGCGGCGTCATCTTGTCGGTGGGTTTGTCTGAGGCCGACGGCGGCGACGTTGACGTGCGCAGTGGGTCCAGCAGTGGATCCGCGGCGGGTGACGTGTTGTTGACGGGCGGTTCGTCTCTGCTGTCTACGACGCCTTCTACAGGAGCCGTGGCAGGCGCTGTTCGGTTAACGGGCGGCAGCTCTGTCGGGGACTACGCCGGTGGCGAGGTGTCTGTGTCCGGTGGTGCTGGTGTCGTGCAGGGCGGGTCGGTGTCCGTCTTGAGCGGGGGCAGCGATGATGCGTCCGCGGTCAGTGGCGGTGTGACGCTGGGTTCGTCTGCAGGCAGCGCGAGCGGGTCTGTGTATGTGACGAGCGGTACTTCATCTGAAGACGCGTCCGGAGGCGTGACGTTGGGCAGTGGCGACTCGAGTGACAGCACGTCCGGATCCGTGAGTGTGGTTGGCGGGAACAGTGACTTGTCCAGCGGTGGCTCTGTGTCAATGCGTGGTGGACGCAGTAGTGGCGCCTTGTCTGCGGGGGGTTCTGTGACGCTGGAGAGCGGTGCGGCCAGTGCGAGTAGCGGAAGCGTTACGGTGTCGAGCGCAGCTGCAACGAGCGCGAGCTCGAGCGGCGACGTGACCATTGGTACTGGCGATGCGGCTTCTGGTGCGTCGGGATCGCTTTCGGTCGTGTCTGGTGTCAGCGCTAGCGGCTCGAGCGGGTCTGTGGTCGTTGCAAGCGGTGACTCTGTTTCGTCCAATGCAGGCAACGTGGAGGTCCGCGGCGGATCAACTGACGGGTCGAGCGCACACGGTGGCTCTGTGACCGTATCGTCCGGCGAGGACGGCGTGGTGAGCTTGTCTAGTGGCGTTCGTCGCAGTGCTAGCGGTGGCGTGATCGATGTTGATGCCGGTGCTAGCACAGATGCCGGTGTGGGCGGCGGCTCGGTGAACGTTCGCGGTGGCTCTCTGAGTGCGACGTCGGGCGTTGCGGGCGCAGTCGCCTTGTCTGGAGGCGCTGCCTCAACGGGTGCTGCCACTGGCGGCGGCGTTTCTCTGGATGGTGGCGCGAGCGTAGCTGGAGTCGGCGGTGGTGTGGCCATTTTGTCTGGCAGGGGTTGCTCGGCAGTGGCAGCGTGAGCGTTGTGAGCGGTGCTTCTGCAAGTGGCGACGCCTTAAGCGGCTCGGCAACAATTAGCAGCGGTTCGTCGGTGGAAGCCGTGTCGGGCGTGGTGACGCTGTCTTCCGGGTCTTCAGATGAAGCTAGCAGTGGCGAGGTGTCTGTTCAGTCTGGCAGCGCGTCTACGGCAGCGGGTCGTGTGTCTGTGTCTGGTGGCTCTAGCGGCCTTTCGACGGGCGGTGCGGTGTCGGTGTCTAGCGGTGCTGGCAGTGTGTCGAGCGGCGTTGTGTCGGTCGGGAGCGGTGATGCCAGCGACGACTCGTCTGTGTCTGGCGAAGTGTCGTTTGTGTCTGGCAACGTGGTGGACGGCGACTCAGGCGCGGTGCGTGTGGGTAGCGGCACTAGCAGTACAGGTGCCGTTGGTCTCGTGAGCGTTGTGGGTGGTTCAAGCGATGACACTGGTTCTGGAGGTGGCGTGTCGGTGAGTGGCGGTGGGTCGTTGACTGGGCCTTCGGGGTCTGTGGACGTGGTTGGCGGTTCTTCTTCATCGAGTGTGCCTGGCGGTGCCGTCACTGTATCTGGCGGCTCGTCGTCTAGTGGCGCTGGTGGTGGTGTTATTATGGAGAGTGGCCCGTCGAGTGCGGGTACTCCTGGAAATCTACAGCTGAGAACAAATTCGAATTCAGATGATTCAATTGCTGGAGAAATTAGAATTGCTGCTGGAAGTGGGACTGGTAGTGGATCAATTGCAATAATGTCTGGCGCTCGGAAGGGTTCGATTGACGTTGGAAGTGACGGGCATGTCTCCGTGACAAGTGATGGGTCTGATGTGTCACTCGGTGGTAGGTTTATTAAACAAACATCCACAGAAGAAACCCTATTTGAGAACCCGAGCTCGAACACTGCTGATGGTATCGTGTTCCGTGTTCGAAATGACATGGTTGTTGGCACGGTGCCAGCTCAATTCCCACAAGTCATTTCCCCTTCAGATCGACGCATCAAGACCAACATTGAAGACGTGGATGAGGACGATATTCTTCAGCGGTTGCAGTCGCTTGAAATCAAGCAATATCGATACACTGACGAGTGGAGACGAATTCGTGGTATTGAGGATTCAGTTGTAAGAGGCGTTATTGCCCAGCAAGCCCACGAAACGTTCCCTGAGTACGTGAGCGTCGGGGACTTCTACCTGAACGAAAGCGATTTCAGCATCATGAACTTCCACCAAATCGACAAGCAGAAGGTTATTCTTGACCTTGTTGCTGCAATCCATGCTCAACATCGCCGCTTCCATGTTTCGGCCAACTTACCTGAAAAGAGCGGCGATGTCATTGTATCTAGCGCGGATTCAGAGGCTTTTGCAACTAGAAATGGTATGGCGTCAACTGGTTCTGTATCGATCGAGACAGGAGCTTCGGAATCAAGCTCGTCTGGAAGTGTGCAAATTGTTTCAGGAGATGCGCCTAATGGTCAAGCCGGCAATATTGTCGTTGGTGTTGGAGATAGTGGTGACCACGGTGGCAGTGTCTCCCTTGAAGGAGGAACAACAACAGGAAAAAACAGTGTCGGTGGATCCATTGCTATTTCATCTGGTGGTAGTGCTGATGGGAACACAGGCAGTATAACCATCGGCACCGTTAACGCTGGCCCAGCCGGCGACTCCGGAGAATTGATCATGGCCAGTGGAAACACCAATCTAGGCTCAAGTGGTTGGGTTAAGCTTGTGTCTGGCGACTCCAAGAGTGGCAATAGTGGCAACGTGGTGGTGGGAGCTGGTTCCAGCTCGACAGGTAGTGGCGGTCGTGTGACGCTCTCTGCTGGGTCATCAGGAGCTAGCACCTCCGGTGGCACTGTGAGTATCTTGTCCGGAGCTTCGGCAGGTGGTGCCTCTGGCGACGTTTCAATAACGTCAAGCTCTGGCACCAAGGCGCGTGGAAGCGGTAACACGACGTTGACAACTGGCGACGGAGAGACGAGTGTGGGGCTGACGTCTGTCACAGGAGGCTTTTCGTCGGCCGGAAGTGGAGGCAGTGTACTTGTGAATGCCGGCGACAGCTCGAAGGGAGTGGGCGGTAGCGTGAATGTCGTGTCGGGGACATCCCTTGTGGGCGACTCGGGCAAGGTGGGTTTGCGCTCGGCTGCAGTGTCATCCGCGGCATCTAGTGGAGCTGTCCAGATCGAGTCCGGCAGATCATCCAGCGGTGTGTCCGGAGATGTGATCATCAGCAGTGGCGCTTCGGCGTCTTCTACGACGGTTGGTGTCGTGCGCGTGACGGGAGGTGGGTCGAGCTCCGCAGGTGGTATCGGCGGTACTGTTGCCGTCGCTGGTGGAGCCTCCAGTACAGGAGGAGACATCAATGTGAGTGGTGGCAGTGGTCTGTCGAAGGGGGGATCGGTCAACGTACTGGCTGGCGCGTCGGGATCTGCTGGCAGCAGTGGCGCAGTCACAATCTCGACTAGCGTTTCGGATGCGATGCGTAGTGCTGGCCCGGTGAGTATCTCCTCTGGGCGAGGGTCACTGGGCACGGTCGATATTTCATCTGGCGCCTCCGTAGGCGTCACTAGCGATGTTTCAGCTGCAGTGTCTCTTCGTACGGCTTCGACCAGCAGTGGTTCGAGCGGCACAATCGCTATCGGTACGGGATCTTCGGCATCATCCCTCTCCGGTAGTGTAAGTATAGCGTCCGGGGACAGTAGCGTGTCGGCAGGCTCGATTCGATTATCCGCAGGCGCTGGTGTCGGCGTGACTGGCGGGTCTGTCCGGCTTTTCTCTGGGAACAGTAGCTCTGGTGTGGGTGGACGACTCGATGTTGTGTCTGGGGCAGGTATGACGTCTGGTGCAATCTCGATGTCTTCTCGCAACTCGACTGCAGGCGGGCGTGTCGATATTTTATCTGGCAGTGGTAGCCAGGGATCGAGTGGTGTCGTGTCAATATCGTCAGGCGCGGCACGCGACGTGGTCGGCGATGTGGTAGTTTCAGGTGGCCGGTCAAGTGTTGGTCGTGGCGGAGCAGTGTACCTGCAGTCTGGAGCGAGCGACGGACAAGCTAGTGGCAGCGTCGGCATCTCGTCTGGTGCTGGCGTAGGTAGTGTGAGCTCTGGATCGCTGGCGCTGACATCAGGAACGACTGCCGTCGGTTCGTCCGGCGCAGTCTCAGTGGCGACCGGAGACTCGAGTATGATGGGTGGAAATGTAAGTGTTGCTTCTGGCCGAGGTGTTGGTGCCGGATCGAGTGGTCTTGTTGAGCTACGCTCAGGTGATTCTACTAGTGGCAGCAGTGGCAATGTGGTGGTGGGAGCTGGCTCCAGCTCAACAGGTAGTGGCGGTCGTGTGACGCTTTCTGCTGGGTCATCAGGAGCTAGCACCTCCGGTGGCACTGTGAGTATCTTGTCCGGAGCTTCGGCAGGTGGTGCCTCTGGCGACGTTTCAATAGCGTCAAGCTCCGGTACCAAGGCGCGTGGAAGCGGTAACACGACGTTGACAACTGGCGACGGAGAGACGAGTGTGGGGCTGACATCTGTCACAGGAGGCTTTTCGTCGGCCGGAAGTGGAGGCAGTGTACTTGTGAATGCCGGCGACAGCTCGAAGGGAGTGGGCGGTAGCGTGAATGTCGTGTCGGGGACATCCCTTGTGGGCGACTCGGGCAAGGTGGGTTTGCGCTCGGCTGCAGTGTCATCCGCGGCATCTAGTGGAGCTGTCCAGATCGAGTCCGGCAGATCATCCAGCGGTGTGTCCGGAGATGTGATCATCAGCAGTGGCGCTTCGGCGTCTTCTACGACGGTTGGTGTCGTGCGCGTGACGGGAGGTGGGTCGAGCTCCGCAGGTGGTATCGGCGGTACTGTTGCCGTCGCTGGTGGAGCCTCCAGTACAGGAGGAGACATCAATGTGAGTGGTGGCAGTGGTCTGTCGAAGGGGGGATCGGTCAACGTACTGGCTGGCGCGTCGGGATCTGCTGGCAGCAGTGGCGCGGTCACAATCTCGACTAGCGTTTCGGATGCGATGCGTAGTGCTGGCCCGGTGAGTATCTCCTCTGGGCGAGGGTCACTGGGCACGGTCGATATTTCATCTGGCGCCTCCGTAGGCGTCACTAGCGATGTTTCAGCTGCAGTGTCTCTTCGTACGGCTTCGACCAGCAGTGGTTCGAGCGGCACAATCGCTATCGGTACGGGATCTTCGGCATCATCCCTCTCCGGTAGTGTAAGTATAGCGTCCGGGGACAGTAGCGTGTCGGCAGGCTCGATTCGATTATCCGCAGGCGCTGGTGTCGGCGTGACTGGCGGATCTGTCCGGCTTTTCTCTGGGAACAGCAGCTCTGGTGTGGGTGGACGACTCGATGTTGTGTCTGGAGCAGGTATGACGTCTGGTGCAATCTCGATGTCTTCTCGCAACTCGACTGCAGGCGGGCGTGTCGATATTTTATCTGGCAGTGGTAGCCAGGGATCGAGTGGTGTCGTGTCAATATCGTCAGGCGCGGCACGCGACGTGGTCGGCGATGTGGTAGTTTCAGGTGGCCGGTCAAGTGTTGGTCGTGGCGGAGCAGTGTACCTGCAGTCTGGAGCGAGCGACGGACAAGCTAGTGGCAGCGTCGGCATCTCGTCTGGCGCTGGCGTTGGTAGTGTGAGCTCTGGATCGCTGGCGCTGACATCAGGAACGACTGCCGTCGGTTCGTCCGGCGCAGTCTCGGTGGCGACTGGAGACTCGAGTATGATGGGTGGAAATGTAAGTGTTGCTTCTGGCCGAGGTGTTGGTGCCGGATCGAGTGGTCTTGTTGAGCTACGCTCAGGTGATTCTACTAGTGGCAGCAGTGGCAATGTGGTGGTGGGAGCTGGCTCCAGCTCAACAGGTAGTGGCGGTCGTGTGACGCTTTCTGCTGGGTCATCAGGAGCTAGCACCTCCGGTGGCACTGTGAGTATCTTGTCCGGAGCTTCGGCAGGTGGTGCCTCTGGCGACGTTTCAATAGCGTCAAGCTCTGGCACCAAGGCGCGTGGAAGCGGTAACACGACGTTGACAACTGGCGACGGAGAGACGAGTGTGGGGCTGACGTCTGTCACAGGAGGCTTTTCGTCGGCCGGAAGTGGAGGCAGTGTACTTGTGAATGCCGGCGACAGCTCGAAGGGAGTGGGCGGTAGCGTGAATGTCGTGTCGGGGACATCCCTTGTGGGCGACTCGGGCAAGGTGGGTTTGCGCTCGGCTGCAGTGTCATCCGCGGCATCTAGTGGAGCTGTCCAGATCGAGTCCGGCAGATCATCCAGCGGTGTGTCCGGAGATGTGATCATCAGCAGTGGCGCTTCGGCGTCTTCTACGACGGTTGGTGTCGTGCGCGTGACGGGAGGTGGGTCGAGCTCCGCAGGTGGTATCGGCGGTACTGTTGCCGTCGCTGGTGGAGCCTCCAGTACAGGAGGAGACATCAATGTGAGTGGTGGCAGTGGTCTGTCGAAGGGGGATCGGTCAACGTACTGGCTGGCGCGTCGGGATCTGCTGGCAGCAGTGGCGCAGTCACAATCTCGACTAGCGTTTCGGATGCGATGCGTAGTGCTGGCCCGGTGAGTATCTCCTCTGGGCGAGGGTCACTGGGCACGGTCGATATTTCATCTGGCGCCTCCGTAGGCGTCACCAGCGATGTTTCAGCTGCAGTGTCTCTTCGTACGGCTTCGACCAGCAGTGGTTCGAGCGGCACAATCGCTATCGGTACGGGATCTTCGGCATCATCCCTCTCCGGTAGTGTAAGTATAGCGTCCGGGGACAGTAGCGTGTCGGCAGGCTCGATTCGATTATCCGCAGGCGCTGGTGTCGGCGTGACTGGCGGGTCTGTCCGGCTTTTCTCTGGGAACAGTAGCTCTGGTGTGGGTGGACGACTCGATGTTGTGTCTGGAGCAGGTATGACGTCTGGCGCAATCTCGATATCTTCTCGCAACTCGACTGCAGGCGGACGCGTCGATATTTTATCTGGCAGCGGTAGCCAGGGGTCGAGTGGTGTCGTGTCACTATCTTCAGGCGCGGCACGCGACGTGGTCGGCGATGTGGTAGTTTCTGGTGGCCGGTCAAGTGTTGGTCGTGGCGGAGCAGTGTACCTGCAGTCTGGAGCGAGCGACGGACAAGCTAGTGGCAGCGTCGGCATCTCGTCTGGCGCTGGCGTTGGTAGTGTGAGCTCTGGATCGCTGGCGCTGACATCAGGAACGACTGCCGTCGGTTCGTCCGGCGCAGTCTCAGTGGCGACTGGAGACTCGAATATGATGGGTGGAAATGTAAGTGTTGCTTCTGGCCGAGGTGTTGGTGCCGGATCGAGTGGTCTTGTTGAGCTACGCTCAGGTGATTCTACTAGTGGCAGCAGTGGCAATGTGGTGGTGGGAGCTGGCTCCAGCTCAACAGGTAGTGGCGGTCGTGTGACGCTTTCTGCTGGGTCATCAGGAGCTAGCACCTCCGGTGGCACTGTGAGTATCTTGTCCGGAGCTTCGGCAGGTGGTGCCTCTGGCGACGTTTCAATAACGTCAAGCTCTGGCACCAAGGCGCGTGGAAGCGGTAACACGACGTTGACAACTGGCGACGGAGAGACGAGTGTGGGGCTGACGTCTGTCACAGGAGGCTTTTCGTCGGCCGGAAGTGGAGGCAGTGTACTTGTGAATGCCGGCGACAGCTCGAAGGGAGTGGGCGGTAGCGTGAATGTCGTGTCGGGGACATCCCTTGTGGGCGACTCGGGCAAGGTGGGTTTGCGCTCGGCTGCAGTGTCATCCGCGGCATCTAGTGGAGCTGTCCAGATCGAGTCCGGCAGATCATCCAGCGGTGTGTCCGGAGATGTGATCATCAGCAGTGGCGCTTCGGCGTCTTCTACGACGGTTGGTGTCGTGCGCGTGACGGGAGGTGGGTCGAGCTCCGCAGGTGGTATCGGCGGTACTGTTGCCGTCGCTGGTGGAGCCTCCAGTACAGGAGGAGACATCAATGTGAGTGGTGGCAGTGGTCTGTCGAAGGGGGATCGGTCAACGTACTGGCTGGCGCGTCGGGATCTGCTGGCAGCAGTGGCGCAGTCACAATCTCGACTAGCGTTTCGGATGCGATGCGTAGTGCTGGCCCGGTGAGTATCTCCTCTGGGCGAGGGTCACTGGGCACGGTCGATATTTCATCTGGCGCCTCCGTAGGCGTCACTAGCGATGTTTCAGCTGCAGTGTCTCTTCGTACGGCTTCGACCAGCAGTGGTTCGAGCGGCACAATCGCTATCGGTACGGGATCTTCGGCATCATCCCTCTCCGGTAGTGTAAGTATAGCGTCCGGGGACAGTAGCGTGTCGGCAGGCTCGATTCGATTATCCGCAGGCGCTGGTGTCGGCGTGACTGGCGGGTCTGTCCAGCTTTTCTCTGGGAACAGCAGCTCTGGTGTGGGTGGACGACTCGACGTTGTATCAGGAACAGGTACATACAGGGGTGGCTCAGTAAACGTTCGCGGTGGCTCTCTGAGTGCGACGTCGGGTGTTGCGGGCGCAGTCGCCTTGTCTGGAGGCGCTGCCTCAACGGGTGCTGCCACTGGCGGCGGCGTTTCTCTGGATGGTGGCGCGAGCGTAGCTGGAGTCGGCGGTGGTGTGGCCATTTTGTCTGGCAGGGGGTTGCTCGGCAGTGGCAGCGTGAGCGTTGTGAGCGGTGCTTCTGCAAGTGGCGACGCCTTAAGCGGCTCGGCAACAATTAGCAGCGGTTCGTCGGTGGAAGCCGTGTCGGGCGTGGTGACGCTGTCTTCCGGGTCTTCAGATGAAGCTAGCAGTGGCGAGGTGTCTGTTCAGTCTGGCAGCGCGTCTACGGCAGCGGGTCGTGTGTCTGTGTCTGGTGGCTCTAGCGGCCTTTCGATGGGCGGTGCGGTGTCGGTGTTCAGCGGTGCTGGCAGTGTGTCGAGCGGCGTTGTGTCGGTCGGGAGCGGTGATGCCAGCGACGACTCGTCTGTGTCTGGCGAAGTGTCGTTTGTGTCTGGCAACGTGGTGGACGGCGACTCAGGCGCGGTGCGTGTGGGTAGCGGCACTAGCAGTACAGGTGCCGTTGGTCTCGTGAGCGTTGTGGGTGGTTCAAGCGATGACACTGGTTCTGGAGGTGGCGTGTCGGTGAGTGGCGGTGGGTCGTTGACTGGGCCTTCGGGGTCTGTGGACGTGGTTGGCGGTTCTTCTTCATCGAGTGTGCCTGGTGGTGCCGTCACTGTATCTGGCGGCTCGTCGTCTAGTGGCGTCGGCGGCGATGTGAGTGTGTCGAGCGGCGGCTCCGGCAGCGGTGCTGCTGGCAGTAGTGTGTTTGTTGGTAGCGGTTCTGGCGGCAGTCTGCGCCTGATGCAGGGCGACGGTGCTGCTGTCGGCAGCGACGTGGAGTTGGTCGGCGGCAGTGTTAGTAGCGTGGCCGCGGCGCAGAAGGTGAAGATCGTCGGATCTGCGAACGCGCAGGGAGATGGAGGCGACGTGTCGATTGATGGCGGGTCGTCTGCGGCGAGCGCGGGAGGGTCTGTGTTGGTGACTAGCGGCGGTGGCTCCGTGAGCAGCGGCAACGTGATCGTGTCGACGAGCGTCGTGTCCAGCGGTTCGAGTGGCGACATCGATGTGCGCACAAGTGCTAGCAGTGTGTCTAGTGGATCTGTTCGTATTGGTAGCGGGTCCGGTGACACTAGCGCTGGGTCCATCGAGGTGACTGGTGGTTCATCGACGGCGGGCGAAGGCTCCATTGTGAGCGTGAGTGGTGGCGCGTCGGAGTTGACGGGCGGTAGCGTGACGATCCTGAGCGGCGACGGTTTGTCGACTGAGAGTGGGTCGGTGACGCTTGGTTCTGAAGGCGGCGCGAGCACAACTGTGAGTGGTGCAGTAACACTATCGAGTGGGTCGGCGGCAACCGGTTCGTCTGGCGCTGTATCGATCGCGTCTGGCGCGTCGCCAGAGCAGTCGAGCGGGTCGGTGAGCGTGTTTGGCGGCGAGGCTGCAGCTGGCGGTGGTGTCGTGAGCGTGTCCGGTGGCAGCAGCTCTGATGCTATGGGCGGGTCGTTGGCTTTGACCGGCGGTGTTGGTGCTACGGGAGGAGATGTGACAGTGTCTGGCGGCGAAAGTACGTTGGGCATTGGTGCATCGCTGGAGTTGCGCAGCGGAGAAGGTCCAAGTAGCAGTGGTGGAGTGCGGCTGCTGAGTTCGGATGGCGTGGTGTCGGGCGAAGTGCATATCTCGTCTGGCTCTGCGTCTAGTAGCAGCGCTTCCGCTGGCGGCGTCATCTTGTCGGTGGGTTTGTCTGAGGCCGACGGCGGCGACGTTGACGTGCGCAGTGGGTCCAGCAGTGGATCCGCGGCGGGTGACGTGTTGTTGACGGGCGGTTCGTCTCTGCTGTCTACGACGCCTTCTACAGGAGCCGTGGCAGGCGCTGTTCGGTTAACGGGCGGCAGCTCTGTCGGGGACTACGCCGGTGGCGAGGTGTCTGTGTCCGGTGGTGCTGGTGTCGTGCAGGGCGGGTCGGTGTCCGTCTTGAGCGGGGGCAGCGATGATGCGTCCGCGGTCAGTGGCGGTGTGACGCTGGGTTCGTCTGCAGGCAGCGCGAGCGGGTCTGTGTATGTGACGAGCGGTACTTCATCTGAAGACGCGTCCGGAGGCGTGACGTTGGGCAGTGGCGACTCGAGTGACAGCACGTCCGGATCCGTGAGTGTGGTTGGCGGGAACAGTGACTTGTCCAGCGGTGGCTCTGTGTCAATGCGTGGTGGACGCAGTAGTGGCGCCTTGTCTGCGGGGGGTTCTGTGACGCTGGAGAGCGGTGCGGCCAGTGCGAGTAGCGGAAGCGTTACGGTGTCGAGCGCAGCTGCAACGAGCGCGAGCTCGAGCGGCGACGTGACCATTGGTACTGGCGATGCGGCTTCTGGTGCGTCGGGATCGCTTTCGGTCGTGTCTGGTGTCAGCGCTAGCGGCTCGAGCGGGTCTGTGGTCGTTGCAAGCGGTGACTCTGTTTCGTCCAATGCAGGCAACGTGGAGGTCCGCGGCGGATCAACTGACGGGTCGAGCGCACACGGTGGCTCTGTGACCGTATCGTCCGGCGAGGACGGCGTGGTGAGCTTGTCTAGTGGCGTTCGTCGCAGTGCTAGCGGTGGCGTGATCGATGTTGATGCCGGTGCTAGCACAGATGCCGGTGTGGGCGGCGGCTCGGTGAACGTTCGCGGTGGCTCTCTGAGTGCGACGTCGGGCGTTGCGGGCGCAGTCGCCTTGTCTGGAGGCGCTGCCTCAACGGGTGCTGCCACTGGCGGCGGCGTTTCTCTGGATGGTGGCGCGAGCGTAGCTGGAGTCGGCGGTGGTGTGGCCATTTTGTCTGGCAGGGGTTGCTCGGCAGTGGCAGCGTGAGCGTTGTGAGCGGTGCTTCTGCAAGTGGCGACGCCTTAAGCGGCTCGGCAACAATTAGCAGCGGTTCGTCGGTGGAAGCCGTGTCGGGCGTGGTGACGCTGTCTTCCGGGTCTTCAGATGAAGCTAGCAGTGGCGAGGTGTCTGTTCAGTCTGGCAGCGCGTCTACGGCAGCGGGTCGTGTGTCTGTGTCTGGTGGCTCTAGCGGCCTTTCGACGGGCGGTGCGGTGTCGGTGTCAGCGGTGCTGGCAGTGTGTCGAGCGGCGTTGTGTCGGTCGGGAGCGGTGATGCCAGCGACGACTCGTCTGTGTCTGGCGAAGTGTCGTTTGTGTCTGGCAACGTGGTGGACGGCGACTCAGGCGCGGTGCGTGTGGGTAGCGGCACTAGCAGTACAGGTGCCGTTGGTCTCGTGAGCGTTGTGGGTGGTTCAAGCGATGACACTGGTTCTGGAGGTGGCGTGTCGGTGAGTGGCGGTGGGTCGTTGACTGGGCCTTCGGGGTCTGTGGACGTGGTTGGCGGTTCTTCTTCATCGAGTGTGCCTGGTGGTGCCGTCACTGTATCTGGCGGCTCGTCGTCTAGTGGCGTCGGCGGCGATGTGAGTGTGTCGAGCGGCGGCTCCGGCAGCGGTGCTGCTGGCAGTAGTGTGTTTGTTGGTAGCGGTTCTGGCGGCAGTCTGCGCCTGATGCAGGGCGATGGTGCTGCTGTCGGCAGCGACGTGGAGTTGGTCGGCGGCAGTGTTAGTAGCGTGGCCGCGGCGCAGAAGGTGAAGATCGTCGGATCTGCGAACGCGCAGGGAGATGGAGGCGACGTGTCGATTGATGGCGGGTCGTCTGCGGCGAGCGCGGGAGGGTCTGTGTTGGTGACTAGCGGCGGTGGCTCCGTGAGCAGCGGCAACGTGATCGTGTCGACGAGCGTCGTGTCCAGCGGTTCGAGTGGCGACATCGATGTGCGCACAAGTGCTAGCAGTGTGTCTAGTGGATCTGTTCGTATTGGTAGCGGGTCCGGTGACACTAGCGCTGGGTCCATCGAGGTGACTGGTGGTTCATCGACGGCGGGCGAAGGCTCCATTGTGAGCGTGAGTGGTGGCGCGTCGGAGTTGACGGGCGGTAGCGTGACGATCCTGAGCGGCGACGGTTTGTCGACTGAGAGTGGGTCGGTGACGCTTGGTTCTGAAGGCGGCGCGAGCACAACTGTGAGTGGTGCAGTAACACTATCGAGTGGGTCGGCGGCAACCGGTTCGTCTGGCGCTGTATCGATCGCGTCTGGCGCGTCGCCAGAGCAGTCGAGCGGGTCGGTGAGCGTGTTTGGCGGCGAGGCTGCAGCTGGCGGTGGTGTCGTGAGCGTGTCCGGTGGCAGCAGCTCTGATGCTATGGGCGGGTCGTTGGCTTTGACCGGCGGTGTTGGTGCTACGGGAGGAGATGTGACAGTGTCTGGCGGCGAAAGTACGTTGGGCATTGGTGCATCGCTGGAGTTGCGCAGCGGAGAAGGTCCAAGTAGCAGTGGTGGAGTGCGGCTGCTGAGTTCGGATGGCGTGGTGTCGGGCGAAGTGCATATCTCGTCTGGCTCTGCGTCTAGTAGCAGCGCTTCCGCTGGCGGCGTCATCTTGTCGGTGGGTTTGTCTGAGGCCGACGGCGGCGACGTTGACGTGCGCAGTGGGTCCAGCAGTGGATCCGCGGCGGGTGACGTGTTGTTGACGGGCGGTTCGTCTCTGCTGTCTACGACGCCTTCTACAGGAGCCGTGGCAGGCGCTGTTCGGTTAACGGGCGGCAGCTCTGTCGGGGACTACGCCGGTGGCGAGGTGTCTGTGTCCGGTGGTGCTGGTGTCGTGCAGGGCGGGTCGGTGTCCGTCTTGAGCGGGGGCAGCGATGATGCGTCCGCGGTCAGTGGCGGTGTGACGCTGGGTTCGTCTGCAGGCAGCGCGAGCGGGTCTGTGTATGTGACGAGCGGTACTTCATCTGAAGACGCGTCCGGAGGCGTGACGTTGGGCAGTGGCGACTCGAGTGACAGCACGTCCGGATCCGTGAGTGTGGTTGGCGGGAACAGTGACTTGTCCAGCGGTGGCTCTGTGTCAATGCGTGGTGGACGCAGTAGTGGCGCCTTGTCTGCGGGGGGTTCTGTGACGCTGGAGAGCGGTGCGGCCAGTGCGAGTAGCGGAAGCGTTACGGTGTCGAGCGCAGCTGCAACGAGCGCGAGCTCGAGCGGCGACGTGACCATTGGTACTGGCGATGCGGCTTCTGGTGCGTCGGGATCGCTTTCGGTCGTGTCTGGTGTCAGCGCTAGCGGCTCGAGCGGGTCTGTGGTCGTTGCAAGCGGTGACTCTGTTTCGTCCAATGCAGGCAACGTGGAGGTCCGCGGCGGATCAACTGACGGGTCGAGCGCACACGGTGGCTCTGTGACCGTATCGTCCGGCGAGGACGGCGTGGTGAGCTTGTCTAGTGGCGTTCGTCGCAGTGCTAGCGGTGGCGTGATCGATGTTGATGCCGGTGCTAGCACAGATGCCGGTGTGGGCGGCGGCTCGGTGAACGTTCGCGGTGGCTCTCTGAGTGCGACGTCGGGCGTTGCGGGCGCAGTCGCCTTGTCTGGAGGCGCTGCCTCAACGGGTGCTGCCACTGGCGGCGGCGTTTCTCTGGATGGTGGCGCGAGCGTAGCTGGAGTCGGCGGTGGTGTGGCCATTTTGTCTGGCAGGGGTTGCTCGGCAGTGGCAGCGTGAGCGTTGTGAGCGGTGCTTCTGCAAGTGGCGACGCCTTAAGCGGCTCGGCAACAATTAGCAGCGGTTCGTCGGTGGAAGCCGTGTCGGGCGTGGTGACGCTGTCTTCCGGGTCTTCAGATGAAGCTAGCAGTGGCGAGGTGTCTGTTCAGTCTGGCAGCGCGTCTACGGCAGCGGGTCGTGTGTCTGTGTCTGGTGGCTCTAGCGGCCTTTCGACGGGCGGTGCGGTGTCGGTGTTCAGCGGTGCTGGCAGTGTGTCGAGCGGCGTTGTGTCGGTCGGGAGCGGTGATGCCAGCGACGACTCGTCTGTGTCTGGCGAAGTGTCGTTTGTGTCTGGCAACGTGGTGGACGGCGACTCAGGCGCGGTGCGTGTGGGTAGCGGCACTAGCAGTACAGGTGCCGTTGGTCTCGTGAGCGTTGTGGGTGGTTCAAGCGATGACACTGGTTCTGGAGGTGGCGTGTCGGTGAGTGGCGGTGGGTCGTTGACTGGGCCTTCGGGGTCTGTGGACGTGGTTGGCGGTTCTTCTTCATCGAGTGTGCCTGGTGGTGCCGTCACTGTATCTGGCGGCTCGTCGTCTAGTGGCGTCGGCGGCGATGTGAGTGTGTCGAGCGGCGGCTCCGGCAGCGGTGCTGCTGGCAGTAGTGTGTTTGTTGGTAGCGGTTCTGGCGGCAGTCTGCGCCTGATGCAGGGCGATGGTGCTGCTGTCGGCAGCGACGTGGAGTTGGTCGGCGGCAGTGTTAGTAGCGTGGCCGCGGCGCAGAAGGTGAAGATCGTCGGATCTGCGAACGCGCAGGGAGATGGAGGCGACGTGTCGATTGATGGCGGGTCGTCTGCGGCGAGCGCGGAGGGTCTGTGTTGGTGACTAGCGGCGGTGGCTCCGTGAGCAGCGGCAACGTGATCGTGTCGACGAGCGTCGTGTCCAGCGGTTCGAGTGGCGACATCGATGTGCGCACAAGTGCTAGCAGTGTGTCTAGTGGATCTGTTCGTATTGGTAGCGGGTCCGGTGACACTAGCGCTGGGTCCATCGAGGTGACTGGTGGTTCATCGACGGCGGGCGAAGGCTCCATTGTGAGCGTGAGTGGTGGCGCGTCGGAGTTGACGGGCGGTAGCGTGACGATCCTGAGCGGCGACGGTTTGTCGACTGAGAGTGGGTCGGTGACGCTTGGTTCTGAAGGCGGCGCGAGCACAACTGTGAGTGGTGCAGTAACACTATCGAGTGGGTCGGCGGCAACCGGTTCGTCTGGCGCTGTATCGATCGCGTCTGGCGCGTCGCCAGAGCAGTCGAGCGGGTCGGTGAGCGTGTTTGGCGGCGAGGCTGCAGCTGGCGGTGGTGTCGTGAGCGTGTCCGGTGGCAGCAGCTCTGATGCTATGGGCGGGTCGTTGGCTTTGACCGGCGGTGTTGGTGCTACGGGAGGAGATGTGACAGTGTCTGGCGGCGAAAGTACGTTGGGCATTGGTGCATCGCTGGAGTTGCGCAGCGGAGAAGGTCCAAGTAGCAGTGGTGGAGTGCGGCTGCTGAGTTCGGATGGCGTGGTGTCGGGCGAAGTGCATATCTCGTCTGGCTCTGCGTCTAGTAGCAGCGCTTCCGCTGGCGGCGTCATCTTGTCGGTGGGTTTGTCTGAGGCCGACGGCGGCGACGTTGACGTGCGCAGTGGGTCCAGCAGTGGATCCGCGGCGGGTGACGTGTTGTTGACGGGCGGTTCGTCTCTGCTGTCTACGACGCCTTCTACAGGAGCCGTGGCAGGCGCTGTTCGGTTAACGGGCGGCAGCTCTGTCGGGGACTACGCCGGTGGCGAGGTGTCTGTGTCCGGTGGTGCTGGTGTCGTGCAGGGCGGGTCGGTGTCCGTCTTGAGCGGGGGCAGCGATGATGCGTCCGCGGTCAGTGGCGGTGTGACGCTGGGTTCGTCTGCAGGCAGCGCGAGCGGGTCTGTGTATGTGACGAGCGGTACTTCATCTGAAGACGCGTCCGGAGGCGTGACGTTGGGCAGTGGCGACTCGAGTGACAGCACGTCCGGATCCGTGAGTGTGGTTGGCGGGAACAGTGACTTGTCCAGCGGTGGCTCTGTGTCAATGCGTGGTGGACGCAGTAGTGGCGCCTTGTCTGCGGGGGGTTCTGTGACGCTGGAGAGCGGTGCGGCCAGTGCGAGTAGCGGAAGCGTTACGGTGTCGAGCGCAGCTGCAACGAGCGCGAGCTCGAGCGGCGACGTGACCATTGGTACTGGCGATGCGGCTTCTGGTGCGTCGGGATCGCTTTCGGTCGTGTCTGGTGTCAGCGCTAGCGGCTCGAGCGGGTCTGTGGTCGTTGCAAGCGGTGACTCTGTTTCGTCCAATGCAGGCAACGTGGAGGTCCGCGGCGGATCAACTGACGGGTCGAGCGCACACGGTGGCTCTGTGACCGTATCGTCCGGCGAGGACGGCGTGGTGAGCTTGTCTAGTGGCGTTCGTCGCAGTGCTAGCGGTGGCGTGATCGATGTTGATGCCGGTGCTAGCACAGATGCCGGTGTGGGCGGCGGCTCGGTGAACGTTCGCGGTGGCTCTCTGAGTGCGACGTCGGGCGTTGCGGGCGCAGTCGCCTTGTCTGGAGGCGCTGCCTCAACGGGTGCTGCCACTGGCGGCGGCGTTTCTCTGGATGGTGGCGCGAGCGTAGCTGGAGTCGGCGGTGGTGTGGCCATTTTGTCTGGCAGGGGTTGCTCGGCAGTGGCAGCGTGAGCGTTGTGAGCGGTGCTTCTGCAAGTGGCGACGCCTTAAGCGGCTCGGCAACAATTAGCAGCGGTTCGTCGGTGGAAGCCGTGTCGGGCGGTGACGCTGTCTTCCGGGTCTTCAGATGAAGCTAGCAGTGGCGAGGTGTCTGTTCAGTCTGGCAGCGCGTCTACGGCAGCGGGTCGTGTGTCTGTGTCTGGTGGCTCTAGCGGCCTTTCGACGGGCGGTGCGGTGTCGGTGTCAGCGGTGCTGGCAGTGTGTCGAGCGGCGTTGTGTCGGTCGGGAGCGGTGATGCCAGCGACGACTCGTCTGTGTCTGGCGAAGTGTCGTTTGTGTCTGGCAACGTGGTGGACGGCGACTCAGGCGCGGTGCGTGTGGGTAGCGGCACTAGCAGTACAGGTGCCGTTGGTCTCGTGAGCGTTGTGGGTGGTTCAAGCGATGACACTGGTTCTGGAGGTGGCGTGTCGGTGAGTGGCGGTGGGTCGTTGACTGGGCCTTCGGGGTCTGTGGACGTGGTTGGCGGTTCTTCTTCATCGAGTGTGCCTGGTGGTGCCGTCACTGTATCTGGCGGCTCGTCGTCTAGTGGCGTCGGCGGCGATGTGAGTGTGTCGAGCGGCGGCTCCGGCAGCGGTGCTGCTGGCAGTAGTGTGTTTGTTGGTAGCGGTTCTGGCGGCAGTCTGCGCCTGATGCAGGGCGATGGTGCTGCTGTCGGCAGCGACGTGGAGTTGGTCGGCGGCAGTGTTAGTAGCGTGGCCGCGGCGCAGAAGGTGAAGATCGTCGGATCTGCGAACGCGCAGGGAGATGGAGGCGACGTGTCGATTGATGGCGGGTCGTCTGCGGCGAGCGCGGGAGGGTCTGTGTTGGTGACTAGCGGCGGTGGCTCCGTGAGCAGCGGCAACGTGATCGTGTCGACGAGCGTCGTGTCCAGCGGTTCGAGTGGCGACATCGATGTGCGCACAAGTGCTAGCAGTGTGTCTAGTGGATCTGTTCGTATTGGTAGCGGGTCCGGTGACACTAGCGCTGGGTCCATCGAGGTGACTGGTGGTTCATCGACGGCGGGCGAAGGCTCCATTGTGAGCGTGAGTGGTGGCGCGTCGGAGTTGACGGGCGGTAGCGTGACGATCCTGAGCGGCGACGGTTTGTCGACTGAGAGTGGGTCGGTGACGCTTGGTTCTGAAGGCGGCGCGAGCACAACTGTGAGTGGTGCAGTAACACTATCGAGTGGGTCGGCGGCAACCGGTTCGTCTGGCGCTGTATCGATCGCGTCTGGCGCGTCGCCAGAGCAGTCGAGCGGGTCGGTGAGCGTGTTTGGCGGCGAGGCTGCAGCTGGCGGTGGTGTCGTGAGCGTGTCCGGTGGCAGCAGCTCTGATGCTATGGGCGGGTCGTTGGCTTTGACCGGCGGTGTTGGTGCTACGGGAGGAGATGTGACAGTGTCTGGCGGCGAAAGTACGTTGGGCATTGGTGCATCGCTGGAGTTGCGCAGCGGAGAAGGTCCAAGTAGCAGTGGTGGAGTGCGGCTGCTGAGTTCGGATGGCGTGGTGTCGGGCGAAGTGCATATCTCGTCTGGCTCTGCGTCTAGTAGCAGCGCTTCCGCTGGCGGCGTCATCTTGTCGGTGGGTTTGTCTGAGGCCGACGGCGGCGACGTTGACGTGCGCAGTGGGTCCAGCAGTGGATCCGCGGCGGGTGACGTGTTGTTGACGGGCGGTTCGTCTCTGCTGTCTACGACGCCTTCTACAGGAGCCGTGGCAGGCGCTGTTCGGTTAACGGGCGGCAGCTCTGTCGGGGACTACGCCGGTGGCGAGGTGTCTGTGTCCGGTGGTGCTGGTGTCGTGCAGGGCGGGTCGGTGTCCGTCTTGAGCGGGGGCAGCGATGATGCGTCCGCGGTCAGTGGCGGTGTGACGCTGGGTTCGTCTGCAGGCAGCGCGAGCGGGTCTGTGTATGTGACGAGCGGTACTTCATCTGAAGACGCGTCCGGAGGCGTGACGTTGGGCAGTGGCGACTCGAGTGACAGCACGTCCGGATCCGTGAGTGTGGTTGGCGGGAACAGTGACTTGTCCAGCGGTGGCTCTGTGTCAATGCGTGGTGGACGCAGTAGTGGCGCCTTGTCTGCGGGGGTTCTGTGACGCTGGAGAGCGGTGCGGCCAGTGCGAGTAGCGGAAGCGTTACGGTGTCGAGCGCAGCTGCAACGAGCGCGAGCTCGAGCGGCGACGTGACCATTGGTACTGGCGATGCGGCTTCTGGTGCGTCGGGATCGCTTTCGGTCGTGTCTGGTGTCAGCGCTAGCGGCTCGAGCGGGTCTGTGGTCGTTGCAAGCGGTGACTCTGTTTCGTCCAATGCAGGCAACGTGGAGGTCCGCGGCGGATCAACTGACGGGTCGAGCGCACACGGTGGCTCTGTGACCGTATCGTCCGGCGAGGACGGCGTGGTGAGCTTGTCTAGTGGCGTTCGTCGCAGTGCTAGCGGTGGCGTGATCGATGTTGATGCCGGTGCTAGCACAGATGCCGGTGTGGGCGGCGGCTCGGTGAACGTTCGCGGTGGCTCTCTGAGTGCGACGTCGGGCGTTGCGGGCGCAGTCGCCTTGTCCGGAGGCGCTGCCTCAACGGGTGCTGCCACTGGCGGCGGCGTTTCTCTGGATGGTGGCGCGAGCGTAGCTGGAGTCGGCGGTGGTGTGGCCATTTTGTCTGGCAGGGGTTGCTCGGCAGTGGCAGCGTGAGCGTTGTGAGCGGTGCTTCTGCGGGCGACGCCTTAAGCGGCTCGGCAACAATTAGCAGCGGTTCGTCGGTGGAAGCCGTGTCGGGCGCGGTGACGCTGTCTTCCGGGTCTTCAGATGAAGCTAGCAGTGGCGAGGTGTCTGTTCAGTCTGGCAGCGCGTCTACGGCAGCGGGTCGTGTGTCTGTGTCTGGTGGCTCTAGCGGCCTTTCGACGGGCGGTGCGGTGTCGGTGTCAGCGGTGCTGGCAGTGTGTCGAGCGGCGTTGTGTCGGTCGGGAGCGGTGATGCCAGCGACGACTCGTCTGTGTCTGGCGAAGTGTCGTTTGTGTCTGGCAACGTGGTGGACGGCGACTCAGGCGCGGTGCGTGTGGGTAGCGGCACTAGCAGTACAGGTGCCGTTGGTCTCGTGAGCGTTGTGGGTGGTTCAAGCGATGACACTGGTTCTGGAGGTGGCGTGTCGGTGAGTGGCGGTGGGTCGTTGACTGGGCCTTCGGGGTCTGTGGACGTGGTTGGCGGTTCTTCTTCATCGAGTGTGCCTGGTGGTGCCGTCACTGTATCTGGCGGCTCGTCGTCTAGTGGCGTCGGCGGCGATGTGAGTGTGTCGAGCGGCGGCTCCGGCAGCGGTGCTGCTGGCAGTAGTGTGTTTGTTGGTAGCGGTTCTGGCGGCAGTCTGCGCCTGATGCAGGGCGACGGTGCTGCTGTCGGCAGCGACGTGGAGTTGGTCGGCGGCAGTGTTAGTAGCGTGCCGCGGCGCAGAAGGTGAAGATCGTCGGATCTGCGAACGCGCAGGGAGATGGAGGCGACGTGTCGATTGATGGCGGGTCGTCTGCGGCGAGCGGAGGGTCTGTGTTGGTGACTAGCGGCGGTGGCTCCGTGAGCAGCGGCAACGTGATCGTGTCGACGAGCGTCGTGTCCAGCGGTTCGAGTGGCGACATCGATGTGCGCACAAGTGCTAGCAGTGTGTCTAGTGGATCTGTTCGTATTGGTAGCGGGTCCGGTGACACTAGCGCTGGGTCCATCGAGGTGACTGGTGGTTCATCGACGGCGGGCGAAGGCTCCATTGTGAGCGTGAGTGGTGGCGCGTCGGAGTTGACGGGCGGTAGCGTGACGATCCTGAGCGGCGACGGTTTGTCGACTGAGAGTGGGTCGGTGACGCTTGGTTCTGAAGGCGGCGCGAGCACAACTGTGAGTGGTGCAGTAACACTATCGAGTGGGTCGGCGGCAACCGGTTCGTCTGGCGCTGTATCGATCGCGTCTGGCGCGTCGCCAGAGCAGTCGAGCGGGTCGGTGAGCGTGTTTGGCGGCGAGGCTGCAGCTGGCGGTGGTGTCGTGAGCGTGTCCGGTGGCAGCAGCTCTGATGCTATGGGCGGGTCGTTGGCTTTGACCGGCGGTGTTGGTGCTACGGGAGGAGATGTGACAGTGTCTGGCGGCGAAAGTACGTTGGGCATTGGTGCATCGCTGGAGTTGCGCAGCGGAGAAGGTCCAAGTAGCAGTGGTGGAGTGCGGCTGCTGAGTTCGGATGGCGTGGTGTCGGGCGAAGTGCATATCTCGTCTGGCTCTGCGTCTAGTAGCAGCGCTTCCGCTGGCGGCGTCATCTTGTCGGTGGGTTTGTCTGAGGCCGACGGCGGCGACGTTGACGTGCGCAGTGGGTCCAGCAGTGGATCCGCGGCGGGTGACGTGTTGTTGACGGGCGGTTCGTCTCTGCTGTCTACGACGCCTTCTACAGGAGCCGTGGCAGGCGCTGTTCGGTTAACGGGCGGCAGCTCTGTCGGGGACTACGCCGGTGGCGAGGTGTCTGTGTCCGGTGGTGCTGGTGTCGTGCAGGGCGGGTCGGTGTCCGTCTTGAGCGGGGGCAGCGATGATGCGTCCGCGGTCAGTGGCGGTGTGACGCTGGGTTCGTCTGCAGGCAGCGCGAGCGGGTCTGTGTATGTGACGAGCGGTACTTCATCTGAAGACGCGTCCGGAGGCGTGACGTTGGGCAGTGGCGACTCGAGTGACAGCACGTCCGGATCCGTGAGTGTGGTTGGCGGGAACAGTGACTTGTCCAGCGGTGGCTCTGTGTCAATGCGTGGTGGACGCAGTAGTGGCGCCTTGTCTGCGGGGGGTTCTGTGACGCTGGAGAGCGGTGCGGCCAGTGCGAGTAGCGGAAGCGTTACGGTGTCGAGCGCAGCTGCAACGAGCGCGAGCTCGAGCGGCGACGTGACCATTGGTACTGGCGATGCGGCTTCTGGTGCGTCGGGATCGCTTTCGGTCGTGTCTGGTGTCAGCGCTAGCGGCTCGAGCGGGTCTGTGGTCGTTGCAAGCGGTGACTCTGTTTCGTCCAATGCAGGCAACGTGGAGGTCCGCGGCGGATCAACTGACGGGTCGAGCGCACACGGTGGCTCTGTGACCGTATCGTCCGGCGAGGACGGCGTGGTGAGCTTGTCTAGTGGCGTTCGTCGCAGTGCTAGCGGTGGCGTGATCGATGTTGATGCCGGTGCTAGCACAGATGCCGGTGTGGGCGGCGGCTCGGTGAACGTTCGCGGTGGCTCTCTGAGTGCGACGTCGGGCGTTGCGGGCGCAGTCGCCTTGTCTGGAGGCGCTGCCTCAACGGGTGCTGCCACTGGCGGCGGCGTTTCTCTGGATGGTGGCGCGAGCGTAGCTGGAGTCGGCGGTGGTGTGGCCATTTTGTCTGGCAGGGGTTGCTCGGCAGTGGCAGCGTGAGCGTTGTGAGCGGTGCTTCTGCAAGTGGCGACGCCTTAAGCGGCTCGGCAACAATTAGCAGCGGTTCGTCGGTGGAAGCCGTGTCGGGCGTGGTGACGCTGTCTCCGGGTCTTCAGATGAAGCTAGCAGTGGCGAGGTGTCTGTTCAGTCTGGCAGCGCGTCTACGGCAGCGGGTCGTGTGTCTGTGTCTGGTGGCTCTAGCGGCCTTTCGACGGGCGGTGCGGTGTCGGTGTTCAGCGGTGCTGGCAGTGTGTCGAGCGGCGTTGTGTCGGTCGGGAGCGGTGATGCCAGCGACGACTCGTCTGTGTCTGGCGAAGTGTCGTTTGTGTCTGGCAACGTGGTGGACGGCGACTCAGGCGCGGTGCGTGTGGGTAGCGGCACTAGCAGTACAGGTGCCGTTGGTCTCGTGAGCGTTGTGGGTGGTTCAAGCGATGACACTGGTTCTGGAGGTGGCGTGTCGGTGAGTGGCGGTGGGTCGTTGACTGGGCCTTCGGGGTCTGTGGACGTGGTTGGCGGTTCTTCTTCATCGAGTGTGCCTGGTGGTGCCGTCACTGTATCTGGCGGCTCGTCGTCTAGTGGCGTCGGCGGCGATGTGAGTGTGTCGAGCGGCGGCTCCGGCAGCGGTGCTGCTGGCAGTAGTGTGTTTGTTGGTAGCGGTTCTGGCGGCAGTCTGCGCCTGATGCAGGGCGATGGTGCTGTCGGCAGCGACGTGGAGTTGGTCGGCGGCAGTGTTAGTAGCGTGGCCGCGGCGCAGAAGGTGAAGATCGTCGGATCTGCGAACGCGCAGGAGATGGAGGCGACGTGTCGATTGATGGCGGGTCGTCTGCGGCGAGCGCGGAGGGTCTGTGTTGGTGACTAGCGGCGGTGGCTCCGTGAGCAGCGGCAACGTGATCGTGTCGACGAGCGTCGTGTCCAGCGGTTCGAGTGGCGACATCGATGTGCGCACAAGTGCTAGCAGTGTGTCTAGTGGATCTGTTCGTATTGGTAGCGGGTCCGGTGACACTAGCGCTGGGTCCATCGAGGTGACTGGTGGTTCATCGACGGCGGGCGAAGGCTCCATTGTGAGCGTGAGTGGTGGCGCGTCGGAGTTGACGGGCGGTAGCGTGACGATCCTGAGCGGCGACGGTTTGTCGACTGAGAGTGGGTCGGTGACGCTTGGTTCTGAAGGCGGCGCGAGCACAACTGTGAGTGGTGCAGTAACACTATCGAGTGGGTCGGCGGCAACCGGTTCGTCTGGCGCTGTATCGATCGCGTCTGGCGCGTCGCCAGAGCAGTCGAGCGGGTCGGTGAGCGTGTTTGGCGGCGAGGCTGCAGCTGGCGGTGGTGTCGAGCGTGTCCGGTGGCAGCAGCTCTGATGCTATGGGCGGGTCGTTGGCTTTGACCGGCGGTGTTGGTGCTACGGGAGGAGATGTGACAGTGTCTGGCGGCGAAAGTACGTTGGGCATTGGTGCATCGCTGGAGTTGCGCAGCGGAGAAGGTCCAAGTAGCAGTGGTGAGTGCGGCTGCTGAGTTCGGATGGCGTGGTGTCGGGCGAAGTGCATATCTCGTCTGGCTCTGCGTCTAGTAGCAGCGCTTCCGCTGGCGGCGTCATCTTGTCGGTGGGTTTGTCTGAGGCCGACGGCGGCGACGTTGACGTGCGCAGTGGGTCCAGCAGTGGATCCGCGGCGGGTGACGTGTTGTTGACGGGCGGTTCGTCTCGCTGTCTACGACGCCTTCTACAGGAGCCGTGGCAGGCGCTGTTCGGTTAACGGGCGGCAGCTCTGTCGGGGACTACGCCGGTGGCGAGGTGTCTGTGTCCGGTGGTGCTGGTGTCGTGCAGGGCGGGTCGGTGTCCGTCTTGAGCGGGGGCAGCGATGATGCGTCCGCGGTCAGTGGCGGTGTGACGCTGGGTTCGTCTGCAGGCAGCGCGAGCGGGTCTGTGTATGTGACGAGCGGTACTTCATCTGAAGACGCGTCCGGAGGCGTGACGTTGGGCAGTGGCGACTCGAGTGACAGCACGTCCGGATCCGTGAGTGTGGTTGGCGGAACAGTGACTTGTCCAGCGGTGGCTCTGTGTCAATGCGTGGTGGACGGTAGTGGCGCCTTGTCTGCGGGGGTTCTGTGACGCTGGAGAGCGGTGCGGCCAGTGCGAGTAGCGGAAGCGTTACGGTGTCGAGCGCAGCTGCAACGAGCGCGAGCTCGAGCGGCGACGTGACCATTGGTACTGGCGATGCGGCTTCTGGTGCGTCGGGATCGCTTTCGGTCGTGTCTGGTGTCGGCGCTAGCGGCTCGAGCGGTCTGTGGTCGTTGCAAGCGGTGACTCTGTTTCGTCCAATGCAACGTGGAGGTCCGCGGCGGATCAACTGACGGGTCGAGCGCACACGGTGGCTCTGTGACCGTATCGTCCGGCGAGGACGGCGTGGTGAGCTTGTCTAGTGGCGTTCGTCGCAGTGCTAGCGGTGGCGTGATCGATGTTGATGCCGGTGCTAGCACAGATGCCGGTGTGGGCGGCGGTCGGTGAACGTTCGCGGTGGCTCTCTAGTGCGACGTCGGGCGTTGCGGGCGCAGTCGCCTTGTCTGGAGGCGCTGCCTCAACGGGTGCTGCCACTGGCGGCGGCGTTTCTCTGGATGGTGGCGCGAGCGTAGCTGGAGTCGGCGGTGGTGTGGCCATTTTGTCTGGCAGGGGTTGCTCGGCAGTGGCAGCGTGAGCGTTGTGAGCGGTGCTTCTGCGCGGCGATTTGCGGCTCGGCAACAATTAGCAGCGGTTCGTCGGTGGAAGCCGTGTCGGGCGTGGTGACGCTGTCTTCCGGGTCTTCAGATGAAGCTAGCAGTGGCGAGGTGTCTGTTCAGTCTGGCAGCGCGTCTACGGCAGCGGGTCGTGTGTCTGTGTCTGGTGGCTCTAGCGGCCTTTCGACGGGCGGTGCGGTGTCGGTGTTCAGCGGTGCTGGCAGTGTGTCGAGCGGCGTTGTGTCGGTCGGGAGCGGTGATGCCAGCGACGACTCGTCTGTGTCTGGCGAAGTGTCGTTTGTGTCTGGCAACGTGGTGGACGGCGACTCAGGCGCGGTGCGTGTGGGTAGCGGCACCAGCAGTACAGGTGCCGTTGGTCTCGTGAGCGTTGTGGGTGGTTCAAGCGATGACACTGGTTCTGGAGGTGGCGTGTCGGTGAGTGGCGGTGGGTCGTTGACTGGGCCTTCGGGGTCTGTGGACGTGGTTGGCGGTTCTTCATCGAGTGTGCCTGGTGGTGCCGTCACTGTATCTGGCGGCTCGTCGTCTAGTGCGCGTCGGCGGCGATGTGAGTGTCGAGCGGCGGCTCCGGCAGCGGTGCTGCTGGCAGTAGTGTTTGTTGGTAGCGGTTCTGGCGGCAGTCTGCGCCTGATGGCAGGGCGATGGTGCTGCTGTCGGCAGCGACGTGGAGTTGGTCGGCGGCAGTGTTAGCAGTGGCCGCGGCGCAGAAGGTGAAGATCGTCGGATCTGCGAACGCGCAGGAGATGGAGGCGACGTGTCGATTGATGGCGGGTCGTCTGCGGCGAGCGGAGGGTCTGTGTTGGTGACTAGCGGCGGTGGCTCCGTGAGCAGCGGCAACGTGATCGTGTCGACGAGCGTCGTGTCCAGCGGTTCGAGTGGCGACATCGATGTGCGCACAAGTGCAGCAGTGTGTCTAGTGGATCTGTTCGTATTGGTAGCGGGTCCGGTGACACTAGCGCTGGGTCCATCGAGGTGACTGGTGGTTCATCGACGGCGGGCGAAGGCTCCATTGTGAGCGTGAGTGGTGGCGCGTCGGAGTTGACGGGCGGTAGCGTGACGATCCTGAGCGGCGACGGTTTGTCGACTGAGAGTGGGTCGGTGACGCTTGGTTCTGAGGCGGCGCGAGCACAACTGTGAGTGGTGCAGTAACACTATCGAGTGGGTCGGCGGCAACCGGTTCGTCTGGCGCTGTATCGATCGCGTCTGGCGCGTCGCCAGAGCAGTCGAGCGGGTCGGTGAGCGTGTTTGGCGGCGAGGCTGCAGCTGGCGGTGGTGTCGTGAGCGTGTCCGGTGGCAGCAGCTCTGATGCTATGGGCGGGTCGTTGGCTTTGACCGGCGGTGTTGGTGCTACGGGAGGAGATGTGACAGTGTCTGGCGGCGAAAGTACGTCGGGCATTGGTGCATCGCTGGAGTTGCGCAGCGGAGAAGGTCCAAGTAGCAGTGGTGGAGTGCGGCTGCTGAGTTCGATGGCGTGGTGTCGGGCGAAGTGCATATCTCGTCTGGCTCTGCGTCTAGTAGCAGCGCTTCCGCTGGCGGCGTCATCTTGTCGGTGGGTTTGTCTGAGGCCGACGGCGGCGACGTTGACGTGCGCAGTGGGTCCAGCAGTGGATCCGCGGCGGGTGACGTGTTGTTGACGGGCGGTTCGTCTCTGCTGTCTACGACGCCTTCTACAGGAGCCGTGGCAGGCGCTGTTCGGTTAACGGGCGGCAGCTCTGTCGGGGACTACGCCGGTGGCGAGGTGTCTGTGTCCGGTGGTGCTGGTGTCGTGCAGGGCGGGTCGGTGTCCGTCTTGAGCGGGGGCAGCGATGATGCGTCCGCGGTCAGTGGCGTGTGTGACGCTGTCTGTCTGCAGGCAGCGCGAGCGGGTCTGTGTATGTGACGAGCGGTACTTCATCTGAAGACGCGTCCGGAGGCGTGACGTTGGGCAGTGGCGACTCGAGTGACAGCACGTCCGGATCCGTGAGTGTGGTTGGCGGGAACAGTGACTTGTCCAGCGGTGGCTCTGTGTCAATGCGTGGTGGACGCAGTAGTGGCGCCTTGTCTGCGGGGGTTCTGTGACGCTGGAGAGCGGTGCGGCCAGTGCGAGTAGCGGAAGCGTTACGGTGTCGAGCGCAGCTGCAACGAGCGCGAGCTCGAGCGGCGACGTGACCATTGGTACTGGCGATGCGGCTTCTGGTGCGTCGGGATCGCTGTCGGTCGTGTCTGGTGTCGGCGCTAGCGGCTCGAGCGGGAGCTGTTATCGTTGCAAGCGGTGACTCTGTTTCGTCCAATGCAGGCAACGTGGAGGTCCGCGGCGGATCAACTGACGGGTCGAGCGCACACGGTGGCTCTGTGACCGTATCGTCCGGCGAGGACGGCGTGGTGAGCTTGTTCAGTGGCGTTCGTCGCAGTGCTAGCGGTGGCGTGATCGATGTTGATGCCGGTGCTAGCACAGATGCCGGTGTGGGCGGCGGCTCGGTGAACGTTCGCGGTGGCCTCTTAGTGCGACGTCGGGCGTTGCGGGCGCAGTCGCCTTGTCTGGAGGCGCTGCCTCAACGGTGCTGCCACTGGCGGCGGCGTTTCTCTGGATGGTGGCGCGAGCGTAGCTGGAGTCGGCGGTGGTGGCCATTTTGTCTGGCAGGGGGTTGCTCGGCAGTGGCAGCGTGAGCGTTGTGAGCGGTGCTTCTGCAAGTGGCGACGCCTTAAGCGGCTCGGCAACAATTAGCAGCGGTTCGTCGGTGGAAGCCGTGTCGGCGCGTGGTGACGCTGTCTTCCGGGTCTCAGATGAAGCTAGCAGTGGCGAGGTGTCTGTTCAGTCTGGCAGCGCGTCTACGGCAGCGGGTCGTGTGTCTGTGTCTGGTGGCTCTAGCGGCCTTTCGACGGGCGGTGCGGTGTCGGTGTCTAGCGGTGCTGGCAGTGTGTCGAGCGGCGTGTGTCGGTCGGGAGCGGTGATGCCAGCGACGACTCGTCTGTGTCTGGCGAAGTGTCGTTTGTGTCTGGCAACGTGGTGGACGGCGACTCAGGCGCGGTGCGTGTGGGTAGCGGCACTAGCAGTACAGGTGCCGTTGGTCTCGTGAGCGTTGTGGGTGGTTCAAGCGATGACACTGGTTCTGGAGGTGGCGTGTCGGTGAGTGGCGGTGGGTCGTTGACTGGGCCTTCGGGGTCTGTGGACGTGGTTGGCGGTTCTTCTTCATCGAGTGTGCCTGGCGGTGCCGTCACTGTATCTGGCGGCTCGTCGTCTAGTGGCGTCGGCGGCGATGTGAGTGTGTCGAGCGGCGGCTCCGCAGCGGTGCTGCTGGCAGTAGTGTGTTTGTTGGTAGCGGTTCTGGCGGCAGTCTGCGCCTGATGCAGGGGATGGTGCTGCTGTCGGCAGCGACGTGGAGTTGGTCGGCGGCAGTGTTAGTAGCGTGACGCGGCGCAGAAGGTGAAGATCGTCGGATCTGCGAACGCGCAGGAGATGGAGGCGACGTGTCGATTGATGGCGGGTCGTCTGCGGCGAGCGCGGGAGGGTCTGTGTTGGTGACTAGCGGCGGTGGCTCCGTGAGCAGCGGCAACGTGATCGTGTCGACGAGCGTCGTGTCCAGCGGTTCGAGTGGCGACATCGATGTGCGCACAAGTGCTAGCAGTGTGTCTAGTGGATCTGTTCGTATTGGTAGCGGGTCCGGTGACACTAGCGCTGGGTCCATCGAGGTGACTGGTGGTTCATCGACGGCGGGCGAAGGCTCCATTGTGAGCGTGAGTGGTGGCGCGTCGGAGTTGACGGGCGGTAGCGTGACGATCCTGAGCGGCGACGGTTTGTCGACTGAGAGTGGGTCGGTGACGCTTGGTTCTGAAGGCGGCGCGAGCAACTGTGAGTGGTGCAGTAACACTATCGAGTGGGTCGGCGGCAACCGGTTCGTCTGGCGCTGTATCGATCGCGTCTGGCGCGTCGCCAGAGCAGTCGAGCGGGTCGGTGAGCGTGTTTGGCGGCGAGGCTGCAGCTGGCGGTGGTGTCGTGAGCGTGTCCGGTGGCAGCAGCTCTGATGCTATGGGCGGGTCGTTACTTTGACCGGCGGTGTTGGTGCTACGGGAGGAGATGTGACAGTGTCTGGCGGCGAAAAATGTTGGGCATTGGTGCATCGCTGGAGTTGCGCAGCGGAGAAGGTCCAAGTAGCAGTGGTGGAGTGCGGCTGCTGAGTTCGGATGGCGTGGTGTCGGGCGAAGTGCATATCTCGTCTGGCTCTGCGTTCAGTAGCAGCGCTTCCGCTGGCGGCGTCATCTTGTCGGTGGTTTGTCTGAGGCCGACGGCGGCGACGTTGACGTGCGCAGTGGGTCCAGCAGTGGATCCGCGGCGGGTGACGTGTTGCTGACGGGCGGTTCGTCTCTGCTGTCTACGACGCCTTCTACAGGAGCCGTGGCAGGCGCTGTTCGGTTAACGGGCGGCAGCTCAGTCGGGACTACGCCGGTGGCGAGGTGTCTGTGTCCGGTGGTGCTGGTGTCGTGCAGGGCGGGTCGGTGTCCGTCTTGAGCGGGGGCAGCGATGATGCGTCCGCGGTCAGTGGCGGTGGATTGTTCGTCTGCAGGCAGCGCGAGCGGGTCTGTGTATGTGACGAGCGGTACTTCATCTGAAGACGCGTCCGGAGGCGTGACGTTGGGCAGTGGCGACTCGAGTGACAGCACGTCCGGATCCGTGAGTGTGGTTGGCGGGAACAGTGACTTGTCCAGCGGTGGCTCTGTGTCAATGCGTGGTGGACGGTAGTGGCGCCTTGTCTGCGGGGGTTCTGTGACGCTGGAGAGCGGTGCGGCCAGTGCGAGTAGCGGAAGCGTTACGGTGTCGAGCGCAGCTGCAACGAGCGCGAGCTCGAGCGGCGACGTGACCATTGGTACTGGCGATGCGGCTTCTGGTGCGTCGGGTTCGCTGTCGGTCGTGTCTGGTGTCGGCGCTAGCGGCTCGAGCGGAGCTGTTATCGCTGCAAGCGGTGACTCTGTTTCGTCCAATGCAGGCAACGGAGGTCCGCGGCGGATCAACTGACGGGTCGAGCGCACACGGTGGCTCTGTGACCGTATCGTCCGGCGAGGACGGCGTGGTGAGCTTGTCTAGTGGCGTTCGTCGCAGTGCTAGCGGTGGCGTGATCGATGTTGATGCCGGTGCTAGCACAGATGCCGGTGCGGGCGGTTCGGTGAACGTTCGCGGTGGCTCTCTTAGTGCGACGTCGGGCGTTGCGGGCGCAGTCGCCTTGTCCGGAGGCGCCGCCTCAACGGGTGCTGCCACTGGCGGCGGCGTTTCTCTGGATGGTGGCGCGAGCGTAGCTGAGTCGGCGGTGTGGCCATTTTGTCTGGCAGGGGTTGCTCGGCAGTGGCAGCGTGAGCGTTGTGAGCGGTGCTTCTGCAAATGGCGACGCCTTAAGCGGCCTCGGCAACAATTAGCAGCGGTTCGTCGGTGGAAGCCGTGTCGGGCGCGGTGACGCTGTCTTCCGGGTCTTCAGATGAAGCTAGCAGTGGCGAGGTGTCTGTTCAGTCTGGCAGCGCGTCTACGGCAGCGGGTCGTGTGTCTGTGTCTGGTGGCTCTAGCGGCCTTTCGACGGGCGGTGCGGTGTCGGTGTCCAGCGGTGCTGGCAGTGTCGAGCGGCGTTGTGTCGGTCGGGAGCGGTGATGCCAGCGACGACTCGTCTGTGTCTGGCGAAGTGTCGTTTGTGTCTGGCAACGTGGTGGACGGCGACTCAGGCGCGGTGCGGTGGTAGCGGCACCAGCAGTACAGGTGCCGTTGGTCTCGTGAGCGTTGTGGGTGGTTCAAGCGATGACACTGGTTCTGGAGGTGGCGTGTCGGTGAGTGGTGGGTCGTTGACTGGGCCTTCGGGGTCTGTGGACGTGGTTGGCGGTTCTTCTTCATCGAGTGTGTGCCTGGCGGTGCCGTCACTGTATCTGGCGGCTCGTCGTCTAGTGGCGTCGGCGGCGATGT